>PDGT01000056.1:669924-713885 GCA_003671415.1 Megathymus violae
ATAAAACTCAAAAAAATTATTATTAGAATTTTTATTTAATATTTGTGCGCGCTAATTTCAGAAACGACTTAATAGAATTCGTTATGATTTTATTACAGTAAGCATCACTTGATATTTAATGTTCGTATGATTTTAATCCTTCCATACATAAAAAAGTTATCATATATATATTTCTAATACACGAAGGAGAAAAACCGAGATCCGAAAACAATGCTGGTGCTATTTCTAAGCGTACATAATAAAAATATACCCATTACCGTAACCGAATCCGATTATAAAATTTAGAATTATTTCAGACCGTGGCAGAGTCTAAATGAAACACGTTATGACAGGTTTTCGCCAGCCGAGCCGATCACAGTAGACGCCTCACTCTCATTTTGGTCACTTTTTATTATTACATTTTTAAGGCTATTGTTTTTTCTGTGCTTATAATAATACCTAGAAATAAAGTCAAAATGTTGCCCGGTAAAAATATTATAATCATCTGATATTCGTAATTGAATTTGTCCGAAACTATCGGATAATACGAAATAATTTCACAATTGTGACCGTGGCTGAAACCGGTAAAATATTCATATTCATAACATCCCTAACATCAATAAATAAAATAAAAACGCTATTCATATATTTCAAATAAATTAATAAAACAAAAAATAAAACAAGAAATAACAACGATTAAGAGAAATACTGTGACATGGTTGTTTGGGAAATGGGATTAAAGCAATCACCTCAATATACACACAGTGATTATAGGAAAGCGGAAACAAGAAAAGCTAACAATTACGGTGCAAGATAAAGCGTTACAACTTGGTATCACACCATCTACATATTTTGAAAATGATTTATTTTCAGTTCCTATTCACTGTGTCGCTAGAATGTTAAATAAACTAATACAATACAATACATTATCGTTATTTGGATGAACATATTACATAACATCACCATCATCATCTCAGCCGGACTACGCCCACTGCTGGGCATAGGCCTTCCCTAAGGATCTCCACTACGATCGGTCCTGCGCTGCCCTCAACCAGCGGCTGGTATATAACAGATTACATGAACTCATTGAGATTATCTAGATCTTCTTAAGTCGGTTACGGATTTATATCCCATCAGATTGAAGTAAATTTGAGGAAATGTGATTTTTTTTTTTAATTACTTAAGACTTATTATAAAAAATGTTGAAGAAGTTTACTTCATAGTCAATTTTGTCAACTTCGAAAACAGTGTAGTCTCTTATAATTAGTCTGGTTAAACTTTAGATATGATTTAAAACTTTTCCCTAAACATAAGTACTACCTGTCGTGTCGCGCTTTTTATATTACCGAGCATAGATAGAGGTAGGATGTCGTACATCTGTGCCATGGTCCTCCAGAAATTCCGACAGGTTAACAGTACCGCCATCATAATATATTAAATATTATGTTTTTGATATGATATCACCGTCTATATCAATCACTTCACGTGCGTGAACGCGTCTTCCGTCAGAGTGGTGAACAGTAGTATATATATGACTGCATTTGTTCGATGAAATTTAGTTTTAGCTTTCTTATTGATTCGTGTCAGCTTAATACATCCTTCTGATACATAAATTCTATCCTTGATATAGACATCATCTCGAAAATGAAATGAATAAAGTGTTTTGCTCTGTACGTATTTACAACATTTGAAATAATTATTGTTAATTGCTTTAAATTCCTAAGTAGGTGTTAGACGTAAAACGTAAGAATATAATATCTATAAATCGCTAACTCTCCCTTCATGATTCAGCAAATCCTAAAAACACAATTAATATTTTGTCATATATAACCATAACAATCACAATTCATGTCACCGCATCATGACATGTTAAGTGAAGCTTGGCAAAAATCCAAACATTCGTTCGATATACTCCCGATGTACTGAGAATATTTTCGTCACTGATGTCTAGAAAGAAAGACATTAGAAGCTACAAAATAGTATCGTTTAGCTAATAATATTAACAAATAAATGATTGTCGAACACTACTAATAACATGGTCCCTAACACGTGTTTTACGTAAATTAACAAAGGTTTGTTCACTGGCACTCTTCAGCAATGTTAACAGAAGCATCGTCTTAAAAATAACTTAAATTAAAAATGAAAATTTTAAATGTTGACCTACTTTTATACTAGACATTATTGCAAAACTACCGGTACCTATGAATTAACATACCTTCCAAATTGCGAAAGCACATAAAATTTTGGCTCTTACCCATCCAACTCCCGACCAAGCTCGATATTGTTTAGCACAGTTTATCGCCTTTGATTAACACAAGCCGTAAAACTATGAGCGCCTTCAAAGCCGAGCATCAAGCTAAACGACTGGTATCGATAACGGCCCATCCGGTAACGCCATTATAGGTAACCTATCAAATTCCCGAACGTGCCTGATATCGGTCACCTTTGGCGATTGATACTTTCGGTTACATTATCTTCTTATCAACAACCACGGCACCTTGATATAATGGTGTAACCAAACCACAATTAAACTTTATAGAACAACGTTTAAAAATGGAAATACCTGGGTACAAATACTTATCTTTTGTTACAAAAAGTTTCCCTGTTAATTAACATTGTACAACATTTAAAAATATACCTCATGGGATAATGTGCAGTAATATTTAGTTACACAATGTTACTCGACGTTATGTAACGTATGTATGTGTATTTTCGCATTATGTGGAGGTCTGCTGGAATAGAATATTGTGACCTGGCCGCACTTTGTTTAGGTTGAACAATTATTGATTTTTATACATAATATTACATAAGTATGATCCATACTAATATCTGAATAGTATAAAACAAAGCAAATATCATTATGATTTTAGCTAATTTAAAAGAATAATATATAGACATAAATAACCTTTGTTCATCCGAAATAAAGCACCTTTCAAATGGTAAACGATTTTCGAATAGGTGCCGTAATACCTGAGCTTACCCTCCGCAGACTCGCAAACTCAATTAGTACTCTCTGTTTATAACATGATTATAGATTTTTCAGAGATAAGAAGAAAAAGCGAAATGTTACCTTATCATCTAACGATAATTATCTATCAAGTAAATTTCCATAAAATAAGATGCGAAAAATAGACCGTCGTGTCTCTAATCATAAAAGCATTATGTTTTCCACCAATTGTACAGGACCTGTAAATTGAAATCTATACTTATAATATAATCTGTTACTTGCTATTTTACTCACGCGGAAGTCCAAATTTGTTTGATCTATGTTATTTAAATTTAGCCAAGGTTTAAAAAGTTTTGGTGTGTTCAATCATTACTAATCTTCTTCCTTATATATAAAAATACATGTTCGGCCTGTATGATGAAGTGATTCGTAAACCTAGCTAGGAACATAAAATTTTGTTAATAAAAATAAAATTTCGGTTTCCTTTTACGACGTAAGCACACACTAAAGACGGATTTTTTAATATTCGACGCTTAAGAGCGTTAAATAGGGGTTAAAATTTTGTTTGAAAATCCGCTGTTTTGAAACAAGTTTATTTGTTTGCTTAGAAATAAAGAAATACGTTGGTAAATTTAAACGCAACCCTTAGGGGACATAGTCAGGAATTGAAGTTTGTTTTAAAATTCGCTAATTTCGAAGCAAGCTCTACGTGAAATTAAAGTATAATTTGTTGCACTAAATAATAATGCCCGAATTAAATATAATTATCAATACCTTTACATAATATACTACAAAAGATTACAGAGTTACTTAATCTTCTACTGTATATTCTTAATCCCCATGTTTAAATAAGATTAATTATTACAATAACAATGCAACTAAATGTTATTTTTTCTTTTTTAAATGTAATTTTTGTTCAATTTCACAACGTAAAGATTTCGTTGTCACATTCTTAACCTTGTTTAAATTTAGGTAACTATTGTTGAAATATTTTTAAAAGATTTTCTCATTTTCATTTTATTAAAAAAAAAATATAAAAGACATTTATTTTTTAAAACCACTAACTTTATGACGCTACTGTTAAGATAAGAGGTTCTCACACTTATTTCGTCTACCTTTCACTTTGTAAGTCCATTATTTATCAGCGCCCCCCATTTTTTTTTACTTTACCAAAACTTGAAAACCACAATGACATTCATTACTTGAGTTAATTTAATTATAATGTGCTGTATTAGTCTGGTCTGGAGTTTAAACTTACATTCTAAACCAGACTTTTTTAGCAGTGAGAGCAATTAAAACGCAACTTTATAATATTAAGAATATATTTTATTCAGTGTCTTCACATTGAATGTGTCAAAACTAATCTTATGTGAAGGATGAATCTGAAGATTTTTAGCAACTTTGCTGATATCAGGTTCGAATTTACTCAAAAACATCCGCAAGTCGCCGGGTTTGGTAACATGCAAATGATTTAAAATCATTTTTATTATTTCTTTATCAGCCATCCATATCCACTTAAACCTCTCCCCTTTTTTTTGGGCCCCTTACCGCCCCCTCTAGGCCTTCAGCACCCACAAGGTGGCGTTATCGCCCACTTTGAAAATGAGGGGTAAGATCTAAGCTATGACGTTTCTTAATAAATTATGAGATATCAAATGTAAATATGTACATATATTTGGGGAACTTTAATAATATTGCGGGAATTTCTTGAAAACAGATAAATAAATGAAAAGTTTGCCGTGCGGGCAAAGCTACGAGGAAAAACTAGCCGTTAATATTTCACTAAAAATGTATAAGATGTGATACGGTTATCAACACGTAAAGAGTAAATATATATATATATATATGTAAATTTAATCACATTATATTAAGTATATTATTATCATGTAACTTGCTATCGTACTTACGAATTCAAAGTTCAAATGTGTACGAATTTTATGAATCATACATAAAATATATTCATTTAAAAGTCATATTTTGATAAAAAATATATTAACAAACAAATTTAAATACCTCTTATTATATAAGATAACCTTTTTGGTTATCTTTCAAACTAAGCGTGTCAGAGAACACAGCATTACATAGATATAACTGTAATCTATGGAGTTATCAGGAGTCATCCAAACTTAGGTGGTATATGTTTAATTGTATATAAGGTAGTCCACCAATATTAAGTAAAACTTTTAAGTAAAGCAAAACTGGTGGCTCTTTCATGGGTAGATGTGTAAATGTTTATAATAAAATTCCAATACAATTGACAGAAATGCCATACTGTAAATTTAAAACTCATGTCAAAGGCATTCTTATACAGAAAGTTTATTACAAACTTGATGATTACTTTCAGAATAGGACTGTTTGGGCATCAGTTCAATATTAAGCCAGTTTATAACCATAAGTGCGTTCTGTAACTGTGAGTAAGAAAAAAATCTCCTCGGAAGTTTCTTGCCGCTTCTTCTTCCGAGACCACTCACGGTATGGATTTGTTGAAGCGATGGCGTAGTTTGACGTTCGAAAAGTGTTTGTAAAAACCAATTTCGAATAAAATATTATTTCATTTCGTTTCACTAGACAAAATTCTAGAAGTTCGACACGCAACAATGGTTCTAGCTCCTATAGTTTTGGCTCAACAACCTTTTTCTCGTTTTTCTTTTCTCGTGCTACAAAGGACCGGAATTGCTTGCTGGCGTCGGTATCAGTGACTTCAACACAACAGTGAATAGGCTCTTCACCACTCCGCAATACATTTCCACCTACTATCACCTAGGATTGCACTCAACTAATAGCTTATAAAAACACAATTTAATTTAATTTAATAAAATAAATATCCTTGTTGTTTTTAGGAAATATTAGTTTTAAAATTTCTTACCTTACAACGACTTTAATATTTTAATACATATTTTTTTATTTTGACTGTAATTTAACTACTATAATTTAATTTCACGACAAAATTGTAAAATATGACACTGACATTACAATTGTAAAATTGTACATTTTATCTAATACAATCAATTGAATTGAATTTGTCAATAACTTGCTTCATTGCCCTATTATTAAATATGACGGTGATCCTATTATGTATCAAAATGTAAAAAAATAAAGAGTTTCTTAATATTGAAAATATAATATAAGTTTATAATATTTTATTTTAGTAAGTATGAATAAAAAAATAACATGTAAAAATAAATTTTGAATAAAAAAAATTGAAATCCCAGTATACCATAGTACTCCGATTTCATTTTTACAATGAGAATAATAAACCTAATGTTCTTAGCAAAAAAAATTTCGAACAAATAAATTGATGTGAAAGAGACCACACGACCGCGAAAAATAATTTAAAAAGCATCTTTGAAGATAGGTAATTGTATTGTATCATATGTATTTTTTGACATGATTGGAGGTTTTTTTTTCGTATTTATAAGAAATTCTGTCTACAAACTATTAAACGAACCTTTATGAAAATTGTCAGAAATATCATTAGAAGTGTTTTTCATTACTACATATTTTCCAAACATTAGTTAATAAAATAATAAAAAATAGTTATGGTCATAAAAACAATTGTCAAACACCTATGTGCGTGTTTCTGGAACAAATCCAATTCTGTAGTTGATGCTATTAATTATATTTCTACTAGAATCTTTGATCAAATATAAAAAAGAATAAAGATGAACAAGAATAATAATAGGAAGAAGAAAGAACGTCAGCAGAATAAATTTCATGATGAAAAATATATTAATATCAATAATATTATTTAACTACATTGCGTCTAATTTCCTAAAATTTCTTCTATATATCAGTATTTTGTAGTCCAGTGCTGGACTCATGCTTCCCCTAATTGACGCCACTCTGACCGGCCGTAGGTCCTTTGAATGCAAAGGATCCCCGCCGTTTTCTTCAGGTCATCAAAACATCTAATCGGGGGCTACCTGTGCTCTTTATCAAGACGTGAATACCTTTGACCATTGCTACTTCAACCGGCTAATTCTGCGAGCTTAACGTTTGTTCATTTGCGAATTTCATCGTTACAAATCTTGTCTCGTAGCGATATACCTAACATAGCTCTATGCATAGTTCGCTAAGCGCCTTTGATCTCTTAAATGAGGCTAATAGTAATAAACCATGTCTTGCGTCCATAGATATTATATATCAGTCAGGGGCGTGCGCTCCTTGTAGGCAGAAATGCAGTGCTGTACTTGCCATTCACAGATATTTTAATAAAACCTTCGTACGTTTTAGATGACTTTAATTAATAGTAAATAAATGAATAAACAAAATATAATAACTTAAAAACGCCTAATATTTTATAAATAGCACCTATTTGCAAGTACACAAACATTGTTTGCTAGACGTTTGGCGACAAGCAAGCGGCGGTGCAAAATAATGTACCTAATCTACCAAGGCATGCCGTCGCGTTCCGCAGGAGATTTGTTCGCATGTGTGAAGTAATTTCGGTGTCCGTGCACAGTTCGCAAACGCACACACCCATGAATATCGAAAGCCGCGACTCCAGCGGCAGACTACGGAAGTTCGGAAGTTGTCAGGAGTAATCGGAAATGTTCGTTGCCTATAATCCGAGTAAAAATAATAGACCGATATCACATTATGCATTTTTGTTTAGTAAGGTTTTATTTTTTTAAATAGCAGAAAGGGGCCATTTTGCTTTTTTCATGTGATAAGCATTGTTTACTATTTTGTTTGCGCCAGTATATTTATAGTTTTCTTAAAAGATTTTTCATTTTAACATTTGAAAGTGTGTACATTTAACAGTTTATTACTGAGTTTCTATAATAATTGTAGTGATTTGCTTTTACTAGTGCGTTTGTTAATTTTTTTTAAATGTTATTTGATTGTGAGGTTTGTGTTGAAAATGTGGATAAGATATTTGAGGTGGCCGAAATCTTGCGTTGTAAATAAACTAATAACTAAAATAAAAATAAATCAGGATATAATAATCTCAAGTAACCGGAACCTTGAATATGTGAAAATTGAAGCTGACTAGGTGAGTAGTTATAATATTTTAGCTTGTTATTTTACTTATTAAATTTTCTTCCGCTGCGACGATCGATCGCTGTTTTGTCTGCGTTGCCGTAGAAGATGTACATGAATAGTAGTACATCTAAGATTTGTTCTGTTGGCATGGTTTCCGACTTAGAGATCCGTCGCGTGGCTGTGGCTATGCTAAAAATCTATAAAAGAAAAAGTTTTTGTGACCGAGTACTCCGCCGCATACCCAGTGTCATAATCCTGTGCACGCCGCTGATATCAGTAGATATATTCTGATGACTGATATCAGTCATCACTGAAAACACGCATTGCTCGAATATTTCCAACTTCAGGTACTGTGAAATAATTGTTAGCAATTTATTTGTGTACAAAAAAAACTACGTGATCAAAACGAGTATGAATTTATTATATTTGTTTCTCTTTGGCTTTTACCTATAAAATGTAGGATGCAAAACAAAATAAAATTAAACGTTTGAACAGTTGAGTAAATAGGAAAATGTGTATATTTTTTGTATCATCTGGCTATTTTTATTATACTATTCTATATATTTCCGTTGTTCCCCTTTTTAACCGACTTGATTAAAAGAGGAGATTCTATGTTCGTTTTTATGTAGTTGCAATATTTATGTATAGGCATAACACCGTTGTTGATGGACCCATTTTGATGATTTTTATTTTAGTACAGAAGATGGCGCGTATGAATATGTATATATGTGATGGACCTGGAGGTAAAGGAGTGGAACTCCTCAACAGATGGGAATAGTTGAGCCATGTTTATAGATATTTGTCGTTGGTAATACTTACAATGTGTTTTTAACGGACTTGAAAAAATTAAGAGGTTCAAGATTCGTGTGCATATATTTAATTTCTATTATGTATTTCTAGCCATAACTCCGTTGTTTATGAGCCCATTTTGATTTATAACTATGTTATTTGTTCATTGTTCATAGCTTTGTTACTATCAAAATGTACGGAAAATATAGCGTATGACAAGAATATACATGACACATTTTTTACCTACAATCAACCTTTGTACCGCCATCATTATGGTTAGCTGGCAGAGAATGCTTTTAACATTAAGCTCGCCATTTGTAACTTAATATTTAGTTATGTAGTCAATAAAGATTAAATAAATAATGTATATTTGTTAGATTTCTTGTTATTCAAGCTAATTCCTGTGACATCATAAATTTTAAATGTGATGAAGAATTTAATAAGTAAATCTTCGTCAAACAGTAGTATATGATTAAATAGCATGTTTCTTTTTTTTGAATTAAATAGTTTTCTAAAAAATATAACGATATTCTTAAAAGAAATTTCTATTAAAGACTAGAAAGGAAATTGGTGGTTTTCGGCCTAATCAACTACAAGAATGTGATTTATGTTTAAAAAAAGTGATTTTTTTTTCTATTCATATTTTCCCATTAGAATCGTTATAGAACTTGTTTAACTGGAAAAAAATATATTTTAATATTGAGTTAATCGATTAATTGTACTAATCGATTCCAACAAATCTTAAATATCTTATGCCTCTAGTTTGTCTTTACAATAAAACCACGAATAAATTCATACTTACATTTTTATTAATGTATTAATTATTTAGTAACTTGATAATATATTTCTATTAGGAATTTATTGTAGGTTTGTTTTCTTTAATATGGATGAATTATTATCGATAATCAATCGATATAGGCATGAAAATATCACTTTTGACTACACGGCTAATCGTCGCATACCTGGCAATCTTGATGGTTGTCAAGTGAAGGCCGCAGCTGTCAAACCATTGTTCCGTTGTACCTACTGACAGCTACCATATCAACGTTATTGTTATTGTATTTATTGTAAAATGATATTATTAAATTGACGTTAATTATTAACTAACTTGTTATGATTATTCTTCTAATTACTATCATTTTATGCATTTTTTATAAAATTATAACATTGTTTATTTGTCAAAAATTCATCTGATTAGTGATGTCAATGACCTTCAAATACAGTGAATAAAAACTCTCACAACTAATGACTGACTTTTAGGAAAAAGTTACTGTTATATATTAATTTTTATTGAAATAAGCTATTTAAAATACAGAAATATCAATGTAGGTGTTCAGGCCGAACACACAAAGGAAAACCGCCAGTCTCCTTTTGGTACCAAATATTGAGTATATTATACTCACCAAATTAACAATCGAGAAATTAAAAAAAAACTGTTGATAGTTATTTACTTAAAGATAGATCGATGATAAATATCTATATTTTCACCATAGCAAATTAATATCACAAGCTGCATTTTCTTCAGATAATACGCGCGATGCAAACATGGCTTTACTATTTAAAAGCTTTTCTGTTTCTCGTCTATTCTTGAGTCTGTATCAACACTGTTTTACATTTTTGCTTCGTAAAATGCATGTTTTTAAACAAATTGAAAAGATTGTGATCACTTTTTATTTGTGGCAAAACTCTTATTTTAGTTTTAGAACACTATAACTATTGATTAAAATGATTGCATTTATAACAAACAAAATTATTTTGTCTTATTTTATTTTTATGTACATATTTTTATACACGTTGAAAATGTAAATATAATTTGTATATAAATACAATACAATTAACGTACATAATAATATAATGACATTGTAATAAATTAACAACAATTATTTCGTCAACAGAACAGAGGGTCTTGTAGCGTTTTATTAATAAACTAGCAAATGCCCTCGCTTCGCTTCGGAAAACTATCTTACGCTTAAAGATAGCATCTGATTTTTTCTGGGTTTTTCTCGTTCTATGAATTTGAAATAAATGTATTTATTCATAATTTTTTTTATTTATGGACGGATTGCAATGAAACAAACTTTAAATTTTAAATGACGCTTACTATAATACGTTAGTGAAAACCACAAGGAAATCGGTTAAGCTGTTTCTGAGATTAGCGGGAAGTAACGCACAGACAAACAGACAAAAATTCTAACAACTATTGTTTTGGGTTCTGTTGTGTTAATTAAGGCCCGTAATAATATTTTTCTTATATACAGTACAGAAATCGATCAGTTAGAATTTTATTATTAGTATAGATAGATGACCTCCAATTATTGGGTTATCTATCTACATATCAATTGTGAATAAAGAAATTAGTGGTATTTTTAGCTCCTTGGATATATATGATAATTATATCATTAGAAAGGTATACTTTTTTATGTTAAAATGTGTTTGTATCACAGCAGTATGGTTCGAAGATATAATAAGTACCAGCTTTTTTCCAGACAACCGTTGCTTGCAGAAGCTAGCCAAGTTATTACAAAATATTAAATGTAATTAATTTATTCAAATATACTTAATTATCCAGCACATTTCTTATATTAAATTCCTGTACTCTAAGTTCTTGTGCTTATTGTCACAATATATCACGCGAACAGGTTGTGTTAATAGCAGAGAGTTTTGTTCTGTCAAGATAATCTTGATAATAACTTTTATTTATTTCTCTCTCTGTCATATTCATAATTATGACGAAAGTCAAAGAAAATTATAACAAAAAAAAAGTTATATTATTTATGAATTTTTTGTCCTTTTTAGTTGGAACGTTAAACTACATATTACTTTAAGTTACTAGTTCAATTGATATATGACGTATTTTAAGGCTTCATCTGATTTATCAATTTGTATTTAGTGCAGTTAATAATCTTCATTAGAAATTTGCCAACATGCAATGTATTTTGAGATATAGTATTTATTTATTTTAAAACTATATACTGTGTGCATTTTTTCCAAAAATATTTAACAATAATAGTTACTTAAAATATGCAACCAATTAAAATTATTAATCAGTCAAGGAGTTCATTCATAATCCATCACCGAAAGTTAAAACGCCCTCAGACAAATGTTTAGTGTTTGAAAACTTAGTTAATAAATTGGAAATGGTCAAAATAATTACCATCGTTAACTCAATTTACCATCCGAAGCTTGATGATGCTTGAAAGATAAATAGTTTTTTTCGCCCGGCTTTCGCGGTTTTTAAAAAGTAAAATTTTGTCGTGTGTTGTCGTATGTATACTCGTATATCATTATTTTAAATACATCTTGTAGATTATTATCTTTGTTGATGGAAGTTAAGTAAAATGAGGGAAAGTTATTGGAAAAGCTGGTGTGCATGTCCCATGCAATTAATTTTTGCCCACCCACTTTATCGTCTTAATAGTTCTTCAGAGCAGTGAAAGATAAGCATTGTGAAGTGCTAAAGTGCCCAGTAGCAACATACCATTGATTATTACGATCAATAAGTTATAAGCTTGTTCTTATCTTTTAATTTTGTAAGTAAAAGAATGTCGCAATTTAAATTGAAAAATTGTAACTAAACGCAGAATATAGTTTATAAACTACATATCTCCAAAGGACTGTTCCACTTGTGCCCACATCACACTTTCAACATCGCACAACTCGCTGAAATACGAAGTTCCACCCACAACGACCTAATTCGTGGCAATCCTCCACGGTGTGATTTTCACGATCTTTCTTGCCGTGCACATGCAAACTGTAAAACGAGCTTCCGTTTGAGGCATTCCCAGAGCGCTATGATATTCTCTTTCTTAAAAGAGGTTTAATGAGAGCGTCCCGCCAGGGTCGGGCAGTGATGACTCCTCCAGTATTGCCTATAAGTCTAGAAGCCTAAAAGCGATTCTTAACACTTACCATCTAGTGATACGTGTGCCCTACAAGCTGTTATGTTATATTATAAAAATAGAATGTGAATTTTGTGACAATGTATGCGGAGGGTAATCACCGAAAAAACATTCATTAATTCGATATGCCCACTGCAAATGACTGCAATAGTTTGCCCGTGTCTGTGTTCCTTATCAGGTATTATGTTGGAGTCTTCAAAAGGAGAGTGAATAGGCTTTTATAAGTTAATGCGTTCAACACATTAGAATTCGTCATCACTTACCATCAGGTGGAATTGTTGTACAGAATTAATTTTTGTTATGTAAAAAATAAACCATGGGACCTATTAGAAAAATGATTTTACCGTTTGAAGGATATATTATTTCGAATGGATACACGCAATTACAAATATTATAATTATAAAGATATTAATTTTGTTTTTTATTATTTAAAGATTAGTATGGATTATACTCTCGTCATATTCACTAATATATATAAATATGTTAGTAAATTGTACATTTATTTAAGAAAAAAAATTTTATTTTTATGTTTAGTTTTATGTAGTAAGTACAAATTTATTCGTTACTTTGAAATATCAATAATTACTATCAAGAAAAATTACCGATACTTGCTAATCTGTGGGTATTTTGAGTAGGTTCATGACCCACAACACAATACTACATACATATTATATTTACTACCGTGTGGTCATTACTCAATATCTTCATTACTGCCTCATTAGGCAGATAAATTTATATTTTATAGCAGCTGTGTGGTAGTACCATAAGTGGTCCATCCACCGTAAAAAATATTTTTTATTAAGTCCTTGATGATGAAGTATCACCACAAAATTTCGTTAAAATCGGTCAGTTTTAGAGTTACTGAGCAATACATAATCAAACAATCAGACGGAAACTCTAAAAAATATTGTATTCGGGTATTAAAAATATTGTATTTGTACTGTAAAAAAAACCTGTACAAAAGTACGTCGTTACTGCTTTATATGTAGAAGTCATATCAATCTTCAAGCAATGCATGTCAAGAGAACACATTTACAACATTTACCGAGATACCTACTTCAGACAAAAATACTTAACCGACTTCATTTTATCCCCATATTAGTAATAAAAGAAATCCCTGAATCACAGTCGCAATAATTTATTCATTGAAGCGTTTTCATATTTCAACTTTTGCATTCCCCGATTTATATCACTTATACTTTCAAGTGCATGCAGTCATTGAAAAATATTACAGGAATAGTGTTGCAACTACGTGATTCAAATTTCAAAAGGAACATTCATAGCGCAACTACTCATACAAGACCTTAGAAAAACCGAATCAATACGGCACTCTTGCCGAGCTTTGAAAGGTTCCGCTCCATTGTCATATCTGTTCTTGCATTGAAGACTAATGTTTTTCCAATACCCGTATACTTTAAAGTGAATTTTCATTTCAATATAAAGGATGTGAATTTTTATTGTACTTTTATTGCCATCGCATTTGTTGCTTTAGCGTTTGATAAAGAGAGCGAATGGTTTTCAGAGAATTGAAGTTTGAGAAGAGCATATTTAAATAGCTACTAAAACTTAATGATTTGATCATCAGTCAATCGTAATATATCAGGCGAGCCGTCTGCAAATAAGTGATAACTGCAGTCCAATAATAACGAAGGCATCACTTACGCATCACCAAGACGTATAAGATAAGCGAGCAATTCGCTTATTTACTCGGTCACTAATACTAATGAAGTATGGTAAAAAAATGTCACGGTTGAATCTCCACGGATAGGGTAGCTAACCAGACCAGAAAGAGCCCAGCGAACTACACTAGAAATGATTTGGTGTCATAACCTTGTCCGATATTCAGCTGGGTACGTACTCCACGAGCTGGGAAATCAGCTTAGACACAAAGACGGATGGAGCACCTTATATCCCAAAATAATTTGTTTATAATCATACTCATTAGTTGTTTCAAATGTTCAATGGCGCATAAAGTTTACCTTTTCCTATAACCCCATTCTTAAGGTAGAAGTCGCACACCGTACTAACTCGAGATCAATGTTCAGTATTTCGCTATGCCACAGAATTTGTAATAATGAAGTCTATAATGGATAGCAGTTACCGGACATAGCTCGCTTCTTGATTCATATAACTCTGAAAACTGTAGTCAATAAAAAGGTAAAATGAAAAATGAAATTTCCAAAGTTAGAAAGAGGAGCAAGCGAGTTAATAAATAATGTATTTTATTTATTTATTTTGTACACACAATAATATTACAGTATTTATTTTTATGTGAGATAAAAACCATGCTCTTTTTTCGAAGACATTTAAAGACAAAATTTCATCAGTATTTCGTAGACAGTTTTAACATGACAAAATAAATCTATAAGGAAATAAACCGGGATCAAAGATAGACATGAATCTATAAAAACCACATCTATCCGCTGAGTGTATCCATCCACGCGTAAAAAAGGACATACAAACACTTTTTCATTACATAAAGTGAGGATTTACACCTACGTGTATATAATATATACATATAAGTTGAAAGCCTAGCAACAAAGGATTGATTCTGATACAAAGATGACGATCCCGCAGCAAAGTTGATAGTGACCCTGTCCGCCGTGCGAGAGGTCACCCATTCCGAGGTCAGTCATTTATGTGACACATAATTGTTTGTTTGTTTGTTTTCGGGTCATGGGTGTTTGTGATGTCACATTTGTGTACGTCTGTCTATTCAACCCGTACCACAAGGAATCCTAGTGGGTGAGTGTGAATGTGTGACCGGTTATTACGTAATTGTTAATGAACTCTCTCAATCATGTGAAAATAAAAAAAAACTTTTAATTTCTTTTATAACTATAATCCATGTCTAAAACGAGAAACTAAGGATCGAGTTTTAGCAGACCTGTCGATATCAGGACCGGAGCTAAGCGATTTCGAAAACTAGGTCACGATAGGGATACCTGTCAGGCACCCAAAAGCGTTTTCCGTGTAAAGAGATTAGAATTAGTTTCTACCATATTAGCTGCGCTGGAGTAAATTGAATTTTGAATTAACTTATTTGGAATAAAATGTTTCTAAAGAAGACAAAAGTTTACACATTTGCTTTGTACAATACAAATATTTATGCAATTTTACCTCAACCTGCCATTTCCGTCCTGAACTTTTATTTGATGACAATTTCCACAGTTCCACCACACTTTTTTTTGTATTAAATGAGTATAAATTACTTTGCAATAATCAGTGAGTACAGTACCTCTGGACATGCGTGGCACCTCCCACCCACAAAGAAAACATGCACTTATCTATACTAATATTAAAAAGAAAGAGTGCAAATTTTGTGAGTTTGTTGCAGGTACTCTACGGGACTGTAGAACATATTTGAAAAGTTACTTTATCATTGGAAAGATATTTTATTGCGGATGGGCAAATTCTATAAAATAAATCCGGTATATATATATTACCTAGAGTCATTCGAGATTAGTATGAACTAGCTCTGCGTTATGTCTACTAAGATATTACTTAGAAGTTGGGAAAATAAATGCAAGTATACATAAACATACATAAATACATTACAAACACATGTTTCGTCACTAAATAAAGCTATAGTAAAAAGCTATAGTGAGCTACACATGTCGGAGTTAAAATATACCATCATACAATGTGTTTGCGGGTTGTTAAAAAAGTAAATTAATACTTATTTAGTACCAAATAGTTTCAGCAAAGTAACGCCTGATACCATTTAATAGTTCATTTGTATTTCTACCAATGAAAATATGTTGTCCTTTACATAAAACTAGGAGATGATCCAACGGATATTGTTCAATCAATCCTTTAAGTTTTTAAATAGCACAGTGAAACTTTTGACATCAGCGCCTAATGAGATCTAATCAATGAGACCATACTTACGAACAATCATTTCAATGAAACAAAAATATATAAAAACAATTGCTGATGTCATTCAGATATTACACAATAAAGCACGAATGATTTTATATATAAATAAAATCGTGAAAGATATCATTTTGCCAGACAAAAGATTTGAGCATATTTTGGAATTTACAGCTGGCATAAATTTTGTTATCTGTCATAAAGTTACGACAAAGTTCTTAGTAGAGACCCATTACTGATATTTTACGCTCAGTTTAATAATGTCACACAATTTGTTATTAAGGAAGTCGTAAAGCCGTGTACAAGATTCAAACGCAGATGCTATTCACTTCGTATGATATCACGTTACTGGGATATTCACTCTGTTTATACGCGTACTTGTAGTTGCACACTTGTTACAAACGAATGTAGGTCTTATGTCAATGTGTTAGGCACTAATAGCGAGTGCATTTAGGAAATTTGCAGGATCGCTGTGTTGGGTATGTATTTATGAAAAGTGCCTACCACTTGATTATGCCCTGTGTTTAACACACTGTATCTCATTATCGGAACCTGATTTTGCCCGGTACTAAAAGTGAGGCGCGCACAATGCACACTTGAACACCTACCTGAACGTTGTTTCAAAAACGTCAACTTTATAAAAGTTAAATGTAAAACAAATAAAATAGAAAATATAAAAACAAATATATCAGAAAACATACAATACTTTGCATATGCTGTATGTATGTTTCAAAATGAGTTAGATTAACTATTTGAACAATTCCTGGTATTCAGTGAAATCAGAAATAATTAGTTTTATGATATACTATAGTTTTGTATTATTCATTATAGCCCTAATAATTTAAACTAGGAATGTTATGGATATGAAATCCTAACCCGGATATGAATACGGATATATGAATAATATTTTACCGGTTTCGGTTACGGTTATGGATATAAAATTACTTCGAATTATCCGATTGGTTGGGATAATTTCAGTAACGGATATTAGATGATTTACGACTTGGAAAAAATATTTTATTTATTTATATACATATAGGTATTTACAAAATTTAATTTTGTTTTTAGATTTTATGTGGTATTATAATCACAGAAAAAACAAATTAAATAATAAAAACTATCTAAAATGAGAACGACACGGCTAATATATCGACTCAGTCAAAATGTGCTTTTATTTAGACTCTGCCTCTATCCGAAATTATCTGAAACTATTTTATCGGATTCGGTTACGGTTTCAGATATATTTTTATTTCAGATATCCGATAGTTTCGGTTACAGCTACGGAGCTCCATAACATCCTTACTGTGTACCTAGTCTTACACATGGAGGTAATAAATTAAAATAATAAAAAGTAATATATATATAACATTCATAGTAATTTTTAGACCCCTTAATAAATTTAATAAGTGTAAGAAACTATTTTCGACTTATTAAACTATCACCTGCTTAATAGGTTGTGTATCTAAGCTGTTTCAACAGCCCCGACCAAATCTATGTATACTAAGAATTAGAATGAAAAATGAAAAATTATTTATTAATTTTCTTTATTAACAAAAGTTTTGGTTTCTAGCTCCCACACTAGGATTTCCTGTGTTGTGGGTAACTAAGTGTGGTAACTAGATAATAGATAATAGGAAAAAAAATATATTTTTAAAAAAATTTACAAAAGTGTGTATATGTGAGTATGAGTGTGCGTGCGCGTGCGTGCGTATGCGTATATATGATTTTATTGTTTTAAACGTCTGTTTAAATTAAGGTGATATACCTTTGTTGATACAGTTAAGATTACCCACACACAACGAAAAAATTTCTTGGTGATAAGGAGGGAGTGTTACCTTTTAAAGTTACGTCATTTGTTAGTGCCCTTTCACATTAATAATTGGTCAGTGTAGGCGTTCGATACGCATATACGCAAAGCATGAGACATAACAACGCCATGCATATGCGACGCATAATTTGTTTTATGCCAGGTTTTCGCCGGTCGAGCTGATATACATACTAGCCACGTCGCGCTCATTTTTAGACAGATTTTATTATTAAATTTTTAAGGATATTTTTCTTTTTTATGATTGTAATACCTAGAAATAAAGTCAAAGTTTTACTTTGTTAATACATTATAGATTTTTTGCTATTGCTAAATCATCTAATATGCGTTACCGAAATTATCCCGAATAATCGGATAATCCGAAATAATTTCATATCCATAACCGTATTTAACCGAAACCGGTAAAATATTATTTACATATCCATATCCGTACCCAGATCCGATATTTCATATACATGACATCCCTAGTATACAGTGCATTGTTAACAATACAGACATAAATGTACAAAAAATAACTTACACTATTTAATTAAATTATTACAAATTTTATATATTTACTACATATTAAAAATATCACATTAATTCATAAATACATTCAATTATAAACAAGTATTTATTAAACATCCAAAGATCATTTATATCTATTTTATACAACATTACTATTATTTACATAAAACTACATTACAAAATATGAACTATTACAAAATAGGTATAATTTTACTACACACAGTGTGTTTCATTATTAACACGCATAACTCTTGTCACCAGGGATTTCTTGTAGTAATTGTATCGGGGAGGCAAACAAGGTTTATGGACCCATTATCATGCTCATGTTAAATTTAACAGTCTTAAATAAGTAATTGTTATTGCTAACGACAATTCTCGATTGTTACTAAATTTACCAATTTACTATGTACCTACCCATAATTTTTTTTTACTGGCGGTCCCCTCTGACTTTGTACGTGTTAAACAATTAATTTTACATACATGATTATTCAATTTTTTTTTTTTTGCCTCGATTACACAATATTGGGTTTACTGATATTTTATATAGCTTAATATCTACGCAATTACGTGTTCTCGCTACATTTTACCAATTTTCATTGAGTTCGGTCAAGCCGCTCTCGATTTATAACTGAACGTACAGACAGACAAAAATTTTCAAAATGGTCACTTTGATATCAGTGAATTGTAAAACTAATATTTATCATAAAATTTGTATAGGTAGATATAAATGTAATTTTTCAGCTGCAACATTTCAGTTATAAAAATTAGTTAACCATTTTAATTAAATTACACACAAATAGAACGTTAGTCAAAACAGAAAGAAATGGAAGGAAGCAAAGGGCAACTTTTGAAAATTAACTATTTAATTTCGTTTATATGAATTAAGCAAAATGAACTTAATGTTGCGTGATGCGTAGGTTTTTAACGAATTTGAAAACAATAAAATAACTAGAAATTAGTTTTTGTGTTCCAAAATACATTTTACAAGCTACTCGTACAAAGAAATTATAGAAAACAGATAATTGGATCTGTTTTCTAAAATCGATAACGTAACAGTTAAAGCAATTTGCTGAAGTACGACTAATTAGTAAAAATGTAAAGAGATAAGAATTTGTTTACAACTAGATTACAGTACAAAATACAATTTAACTACAACTGACATCTACGATGTTTTACAAATCCTCTGTTTTTAGGGGATAAAAGCAAAATAAGAAGTAAGTCACATGATAAAAGGCCGCGTGATCTTCTCACAGTCTGAGGCGTTACGGATATTGTGGGTCTGTCACTCTCGTTGTAATAGGTATGTTCCGCGGCCTGTAAAAACGGATCATTATTATGGTTCAAATTATTACAACCCCGTTAGTAGAATAATGTCACAGCTTGATTTCCATCAGGGTTCCAGACATTTTGGCCCTACCAGGCAGAGCCATCGCTTGCCGCGAAAGTAACCCATTAACGGTCCACAAGCAATTGGGAAAGATGAATTCTCAGCAAAATCGGTCAAGATAACCTAAAAAGAGTCCGGTATTGTTCTTATATAAGTAGGGTACCTTACCTTACTGTCTTCTTAAATGTACATTGAATAGGTTTTTGACTTACGTTTATATTTTTTAACCGACTTCAAGTAAGAAGAAGGTTCTTAATTCGTTTGTATTTGTTTGTTAGATAGGTCATACATCAGGGTGTATATGAGTATCTTATCAAACAGATTTAGTCCCACTTCAATTGAAGATAAAATACCACTCCTTAGAGTGAAACATAGGAGATAAAACCAAGAAATTCACCTTATTGAAATTGAAGTTGTTTGTTTTTGGTAAAATATTTCCTCGTTACTTCATTTATTCCTGCCGGTCTTCTGGACTGTTACATTGGTCTGTGCATCTACATGGTTGTGATAAGCGGCGCATATGTAAATAAATGTTTTTCTTTCTTTCTTTAACCAGTGAGATTATCTACGACGACCCTTTCATACGTTTTGTCGCCCGATGATTTGTAAGTGGGTCAGTTCAACGCGACCCAGAATTGTGCCCGCTGTAGAGCTCACCGAGTACGCGACGAATGGTTTGACACCGACTAATGAGTTTCGTTCAATTAAGCAACAAACAGTAAACTATTATTAGGAAACACCTTAAATAGATTTTGTAATATGTTGATTTCGTATTTCATCGATTCCTCTATAATTTAGAATTACTGTGTCGAACCTTTAAATTATAACTGAATATCAGTATATAATTTATATTTCTCATTTCAAAGAGACAATAATAAAATTCTAAAAACATTTAGTTACCGTTATGTTTCATATAATCATAAATAGAATATTCTATGTAACTATTAACTATAATTTTGAAGTTACAGACAAAAGTTAAAGACTCAAATTATATTTGTTGATATCTTACAAGATTTTTTGTAACAGTTCCCTATAAATAAATGTTTTCAATGCACCGAACTCCTAAATCCGATCCAAAACATATAAAAAAAATTCAATGTCGAATATACAAATCTTCAGACAAATATTAAGAGTGACATTTTCGTTTTCAGTATTTTAAAGTAGCATTTACAAAATGTATTTACTTTTTACGGAATACATTTCAAAAACAGATTTGTTTTGATTGAAGGTATCCATAATAAGTTTGTTTATGTTGTTTGTTTTTAAAACAATACCGAAACGAAGCAAGGCCGAATGCTGAAGATATTAGGCCAGGTGTATATGGAGCTCCCGGATGATGAGAAGATGGTGTTTACTGTCGGGGCCTCTTCCATGAGATCTAGAGGGACGACCTGCCGTTTCTAGATCTAGTGAAGGCCATGATTGGGGTTTTCCTTCAGCGAACAAGTGATATCACGGAAGAAATGTGACAGAGAAATCACAACAAAAACTCCTGATCCTGAGCAGGAAATCGTTGGATAAACCTTCTTTCGACCCCTATAATTTGAGGCCTATGTGGTAGACACGGGAGCATCCACCGAAGACTCGTAGAAGCGCGCGCGGTGTACCACTGCGCCTCTTAAAAGCAGACAAGATAAAGAAACACGAGCACCATCTCATCAATGGCATGCGGGCCTTTTGCAAAGACCAACGCTGTTGGGGCTACGAAAGAATGCAAAGGCGTGCTTATAGCTCCGAGACTTGGCACGGTAAGGCAGATCCCTCTGTCGGCCCCCTAATAACAAAAGATTATCCTCGACGGATTCTAGCGTGAAAAAAAGGTATATATGGAGAAATAGATGACGCAGCATAGCGTAGGAAAGATCTGACAGGGCAAACCAGTCCGCTTAACTTTGGTCACAAGAATATAAATCAACGTAGATACGCAGTCTTGTCTAAGTTGGGGTGTTGTTAAGAAAAAAAGTTGTTAAACACTGATATGGTTCTGGAAACAACAATTTTTTTTAATTATACAATACATAATATATATCCATAAGAATACCTATACTCGTGTACACATTTATACATACAATACAAAATTTGGCCCGCCGTGTGCTACGGATACCTATATCGCCTGTGCCTTAGCATATACCCAGCCTAATTTGGCTCACATTCTTATATAATAGAGTCTGAAGTACTTTGTCTGGACTATAATGAGCAGATGCATTAAGGTCTCTGTCTTTCATCTCCGTTTCCACACTCACTATTGTTATAACTACTGCCGTTGCAATTCTCGTCACGTTTATTTTATTCAACGCAACAGCAAGCCTTGGCTATTTATGATATTTCTATTTCTGTATTTTATGCCTGTCCTTCAAGAAATACAGCTCAGGTTACCTTTTTTAAATCTACGTCGATACATGGACCATGAATAATTTAGCTACTTTGACAGCTGATAAATTGATTAATAACTATTTAACTCAATAGATGCATTCTCACGTAGTCATGTTTTGTTTGTCTTGTTTGATCTAGAACGTAGAATTCCGTTACTGAACTTAGGCCTCCCCAATATGGCACACACATAAAGACTAAGACATTATATTGGCCAAGCACTGAGAAACTCCACCTGCATTTAGAAATATTATGTTGAATTCTCAACGTTGGTTTCCTTACAATGTTTTCTTTTAAAGTATAATGTGAGGATTTATTTATAAAACGCTTAGAACTGAATAAATATTTTAACAAAAAATACGACTCCCATCTGAAGAAGGTGAATATCTTAATTTCATCTCCTATTTGTCACCCCTAGGTGTAATATTCTTCAAATTTAAGTGGAACCAAACAGGCAGTATACCCTCTCAAACAAAAAAGGAATTATCTAAATCGGTTAATAAATAACGAACTTCTAATCTGACAAATATAAATAATAAAATAAAGAACCTTCTCTTTCTTCAGAGTCGCTTAAAATTAAAGATCTATTCGAACCTACGCCCCTTGTTTGAAATGTTCATAAAGGAAAGGCTGACTATTAAATAAATAAAATATAAAGTAAATATTTATTACCTCTAATATCGGGGAAATTTGAAATAGATGTTTAGCAATATCCCCGGTAAAATAATTGACCCAATTGAACAATGATGGTGCTACCAGGGTGAATGTGGACAATGGATTTCTACATGAAGCAAAGCAAGTCTTTTCTTTCTTTATGCGCGCTGCATATGATTGAAATAGCCTATCTGCGTCGGTGTTCCCGACTACTTATGATGTAATTGTCTTCAAGAGGAGAGTGAATAGGTTTTACAAGTTGTTGCATTGAACATTTATCAGGTGAATGAATGAACATTGACTTTATTAAGTGACTTACCAATTCACGTGGATTTGTTTTCAAGCATTACCTTAATTTACGTAAAAAAGCTTCACATAAACATGAACTACATACAATTTAACTAATCCCAGCTTATTGTCAAGTTTTACACACATAATATACAGTATATAACATCTAGAAATAACAACGGATATAAATTTATCTGATTCAAAAGTTGATTCGAAACAATATTTTAGGTATCAAAATAAAACAAAACTATTACGTCGGCAAACTGTATATCTTCTTCGTAGCGTTGAAATGTACAGTCATGCGGGAAATGTAATTAATGTTATTTATTTTATTACATTACTACACGTTGTCCTTATTCTGTCATAAATCTAGGCCTCTGAATCATACGGCACGGATTCATCTGACCTTACACAAGACAGAATGAACAATTTTCTTAAATTATGCTAACCTCGTAAATGTTATGTTGATGTCATGCTAATTGTGATGATAAGTTAATTACTGTTATTCTGGACATCTACAATACATTATAAATAGTCTTTTGGGAGGATTATTATGACAAAATGTAATGGGTATTTTTGTAATCAGAGATAATTTATGCCATACGTGATTCTTTTTAGAAGCAATTGGGTTACTCGGTCCGCAGTTATCGTGCGTCTATAGGAAAACTCCGAATTCTTCTGTGAGAGTACACCCGCGGCTTTGGATTTTGATATATGGGTTTTGTTGTGGAACTCTGCATCTTTATGAAACCTTCTCTTGCCAACTTAATTCTTTGTAGTTTTGACTATGTATCGTTTTATGGTATTTGTGTTCAGCCGTATTGGGGCGGCATAGAATACTCCCCCCAATCCCATGCTGGCAGAACAGGGTGTCGTAGGAGGCGACATAAGCCAGCTTGCTTGGTGGTAGGGCTTCGCGTAAGGATTATATTATTAGTATTATTATTAAGTTATTAATATTATTAGTGGTATTATTATCTTTCCGTAAAGCCTGCCTGGCTAGCTACTACTTTCCCGCTTGAGTCAGCCGCCAAACGACTTGTCGTGTTCCGGCTGGGGGCTTGAGAGCCAGTACTTGCTTTCTAACCTTCTTCTCATTTCCTGGCCGACAACGCATCAGTGATACCTTTGGTCTTGCTGATGTCCATGGGCGACGGTGACCACTTACCATCAGGTGGCTCGTCTGCTCGTTTGTCGGCTATTAAAATAAAAAAAAAATTCTACTTGTGTAAAAAAATTAAACCCTATTGGCGGTCGCGTCGCTGTGTTACCTCGGTAAATAAGAATTTTTTTCAACGCAAATAAAATGAAAATAATCTTGGCGATTAAGTCAAGAATCTTGGTTTCACTATATTGATAGGACAGATACGATCCCAAGACTATAAGAAGATATTACGATTTTTTTCACTAGGGAGGAACCATAACCCGGTTAGTCTATGCTGCCATTAAGGAGCATGGTTTTTTCTTACAAGAGAGTATTGTATTCATTTATTTACTCGTATAATATCTATTCTAAATTCGTTCGCATGATGAATAATATATCAATAAGTTTGCCTGACATTTTTATTGCTTTACATATGAATCTAGTGATCAGAATGAATTCTTGGGGATGTGCTATTTTTATTGAATGGAAAGTTTTCTATGTACAATATTTCAGTGAAGTGAAGGACTTTCTTACTTGAATGTCTTAGAAAGAGTGCAAATTGTGGTTTTGAATGAGATTTAAAAACTGATTGTCTTATAACCTGAATAAACCCAACAATTCAATGATTCAAAAGTCGAACAAGAACTGTGTCGTAACACGAAAATAATATTCACATAAATTATAATTAATTTATTACATTAGGAACTCTTTTTTATTACATGATATAAATTCATTAATGCCAGCGTAACTTCCAACAGTGTAATTCATAATAGAAAACTAAACAATAAAAATTAGCAATCATCAAAATACGTTAGGTAGTGTTTCATTATTTATAGGAATTTTGGACTGAACAAAATCAATTTTGAGTGGTTAAATATTTTGTAGTTAGCAGCAAAATGACACTCAGTGATTGCATTCAAAGTGTAACTAAAGCTCAACCTACTCGACTATTTTTGTATCGAGAAACGATGTATGATGTGATGCATTTAATCACATACGACTTAATCAGAAACTGTAGACTGTTGTATTGAAGAACAGGATCTATCTATCAGTCACATATATGAACCATACTGATAATGTGTTAGTATATACATTTAAAATAACAGAGTCCACAAAGTGTGTATTTTTATTTAGGATAAACCTATCAGTTAACGATACTAGTACTCTCTTTTCAAAGTAGTTGCTTATTGTTTAGCTAAAATTATATGGAAACCATTTTATAAAGTTTATATATAGATAGATAATACGTAAACCTTACAAAATATCACTGCAACGTATCCAAATGGTGTTGATGGAACCTCTTTTCGACCTTCTACGATGAAATAAAAGAATATTTATTGCAAATCTTCATTAGCCATTTATCTCGCATTAATTGCTTACTTCGATGAAGGAAAATATTATATGAGATTCTGTACTGTCATGTATAGAGGGTTACGGTTTTTTTTTTATAACATTAGTACAATAGTTTGTAGTATAAAATTATTACACAATGCAATTGGCTGACTCGTAGAAGTGGTAAACAATTTAAGTCTGTAATCAGCACAAATGACTTGCCAATTTATGACGTAAGAGTATAAACTCATGCGTAGGTTAATTAATAACTCTATGACAGACTCTGAATAAGTAATTTATTTTTACATGAGTTCAAATTCATGTTTCATTAAAATATCAACAATAATTTCTTAAACATTTTAATGATATGCATTACACTTGTAATATGATGAAAGGGTATTATAAGGTGTAATTAGTAATTTAAAATTTTAACGAAATTGTATAGTGTTGTTCCTTAAAAACATTTAAAGACTCGAAAAACTTTAGGTCGAATTATAACACAAGTGTAATCTTTTTGTTAATATCTATTAGCAGTCTTGAATACCAACTCTGCGTCCCAATATTTAGCACGCACAGCACAGTAACGTTGGTTTTTATAGCAAAAGCATCTTTCATATATATTTTTCTGTATATGCTAATATAGAATAACATAATAATAATTTATTACTAACACAACAGAACATCACTGGTCCATAGTAATTTCGGCTGTACACGACACGCTAACATAATTTTGATTAATACATTTTAAACGAATAACTACGTAGAATAGTTGCGGTGGTTATACAATATTTTAAATATTATAGACACGCTCATTTTTTTATGTTTTGTATCTGTACCCAACTAAATAAATTATAGCGACCTGCGAGACTGCAATGATAGAGAGAGACTTTTGACAGTTGACACTGATACGTACTAATGACGGATGCGTCTGTCATTCTTACGTTGGTTCGCTATTGTTTCTAGGAGTTAAATCACGAACACGACACTTAACGACGTTGCCGCATTGAACGTAGCACTATTTTTCACTGATTTCACCCACTAAAATATAAATAGTTGTTATTTAACGCTGAACTAATTCAACACGACTTACTCTGTTAACCCGTATCTCTGTATGTTTAACCAGTATGATCCTATGTACCAAACGTGAGATGCCGTGAGACTAGTATCTTGTAATATTTTTAACTCTTATTAATTAATAATATTATTAAATAATAATTATTTACTATTCAACACACGTCTTAATTGAATGGAGCTTGAATTAGAGGAACCAGTGATTTCGTTATTCATTCAAATGTGTATGCGAGAATTAAGCCAGCGCCATTCGTCGTGAATCAACATGATAACGCTGAATATTAAAGACATTTACGTTGGCAATTAAGTTCAGGTAAAATCAAACATAATAATATAGTACAAACCTAATAAGGGTAAATTTAAGAGCGAAAATCTTTGATTTTATGGAGTTGTACTGAAGTCAAATCTAAATACAACTATTTCAGAATTGACTGATTTATCAACGTCCAGCAGAAATATTCTAAATTACAAGCTATTTCGATAATTAGTTAGCTTTAAAAGGCAGATATTTATTAAGAACTGATTTTTTTATGATTTCACGAACAATAGGATAAGAGATGGAATGAAAGTATTCGTAGCTTTCGGTTATAAGAAAATATAGTAATAAAACTGAAAAAAGGTTATTGATTGTATAATTATGTTATATCTGTACGTAAAGACGGCTGAGAAAAAGTACCTTGTATCAAACTACGAACACACTTATATCGTTCCTTCTTTTCACCTAATAGCAGGCTAGGTTAGACACGGGTTTCTATTCATAATTATGGAAGCATAGAGCATACTTGATACTATTACTATGCGAACTGGTGCAGAGATGAGTGCCAAATCAAACTTTTTACAACACCTGAAGTCCTCCGTCTTATTTTAATTAATGTAATACCATGGCCGATGTTTTACCGTGCCCAAATAAATACGGAAACGCTTAAATTTTTTTGTCATTCACTTGCGTCTAGCTACACGGACTGAAGTAGCTTGACTCTGTCAATCGCTTAAGGTTGGCAGAAGAGCTCAGGCGCTTCATACTTACAATTATCACTTAACAATATCAGATATTGAATCAGAAATTTAGGCCGTAAACGCCTCATGTTATATTTATTATAAATATTTTTCCTAGATCCGCTTGTTTTAATGCACTCTGTAATAACCATTTCAAAATGTATAGTGCCTATTGGGCTTTCTATTTCTACTGTAAATGGAGTTGCTGTTTTAATTCTAGCAACAATTACAAATAAGAGGTTCCATTTAAATCCTCCAAAATTGTGACCGATTTAAAATAAGTTTGTTTCTTTTCAGGTTAAAAAATTCCACCGAACACTAGTTAAACAGCATACCTGTTAGATATTACCAAAAAGTTGTAAATTCTACAAGTTTACGTTTATTATACTACACAACAATATTTTACCATTTAAGTCAAGCGTATAACGGAATCCAAAAATAATTCAAATTCAAAGAATCCAAAAATAAAAAATAATACTGTCAAAGGCTGAGTAATATCAAACAAGATATCGTGACTTTATTAAATTAGTATTATACTCGTACGTAAAAGTTTGAGTTATAATGACAATTGTTTTCAAACAAAAAAAAAAACAATTACGTTAGCAGGGTGTTATCATGTCTATAAAAACTAAATCACAATGAAATAAAAACGAATGTACGCACGTGAAGATTTATAGGTTCTTCTTTGTCCTAACAAAATAAAATAACTCAAAAAAATTTATCCCGTGTGCGAGCACTCTACTCTTGTAAGAGAAACGATAAAATAGTGAAAGAAATACATGAAATACAATTTATATAGGTGTAAGTAAGACCAACCTACTTTGATAAAACATAATTTAATTGTATTTAGTTGCTTAATCGTCTTGTCATTGTAAGCGTCTCGTACCACGATACTTGTTCTGAGGTTGAGCTGTCCGTTACTAAGTTCTTGGTGGCAATTTTAGGTAACTGTGTGCGCACGCATCGTTAAAGTTCACTCACATCATTTATCCAAACGTACCAAAAGAAGTATAACTTCAAAAATACTACGATACAATGTAATTTTTTACTTTAAAATGATACTGGTGTTTATTTGCAAGCTAGCGTTATGAAATTAAATAACAGGATGAGCTGTCCTAATAAAGGATTTACCAGAAAGGTTTGCAGGAGTGCTAGAATATAACACTTGGTAATGCTCATAATGCTGGATCTTGTTCGTAAATCCGACGTTTCTACGGCATCTTCACACGACGCAGAGATTAGTGCATACTGGCAGTAATGCATTTATGTAAGTGATTTTCTGAAACACATTCAACACTCATGACAAAGAGGATCCACTAGCTTTACAAGTATTTTCTAACTTAATCGTACATTTTTGTTACACGCTTTGTATTAACTTCATTTATACATATGTGTAGTGCTTGTTGGTAGACAAAAAAATATAATGCGCAGTCGAATGCCGCATTAATATTTAGGCTATGGAACGGACAAAATGTATTCAACACTCCGTTTACTATTATTTCATCTCTTTTACTAAAAAAGGAATTGGCCTGTAGACGCTACGAGATGTTTTATCTGGGTTATGTAATGTAATATTCATTCCAATGTATTCATCCAGTGTACTATATCCTAAGACTTCGCACTATTTAGCTGCATTCAAAAGAAGCTTCAATTACAGCGCCGCGAAGTATTAGAACAATCTTCCGCCTGCCTTGTACAACCTAAAAACAATTAGCGGCTTTACATCTAAATTAAAGCTCTGCTTATTTGAGGAGCATAAAAATCATAATTATTAAATTTTATATAAATACACTCATTATTACAACTAAGTATAAAACAAAGTCTCTGTCTAGATAGACAGTTTCTTTGTTCAGATGAACGCAAAAGTCTGAGTACTGCAAGAGTTACAAAAATGTGGTTAAACATGAATTTTTTTAAAACGCCTGATAAAAAAAAGCAATCATTGTTTCAGGTGTAGCTTCTATTTCTGAACTCAAAGATCATGTATCCCAAAACGAAGCGAAATCAAGTTACTACTAGATTGGGAAGAACACTATTATATTTAATCATACAAGATTGTGGAAAGCCAGTTCCTCAACATAAACTCTTCATCTAAGTGCTGCAAAGTGACAATGCATCATCAATAAGTGGTTTTAAATACAACTGCAGTTCTTTCTTTACTTTGCTATAAAAGTCTATACGCTGCAGTATTCGTTTAAAACCGGTCAGCTAGTATGCAAGTTTGCTAAAGATATGAGGAATTACCACTTCTGTAAGAAAGAGAGTGTTTCTCCTGAACCCATTACAAAAATTATTTTACAATTTAAAAGGTAAATTATTCCGGATATACATATGGCTATATAGTAAATAACTCCTCAGTGTCCCTGTTTGAATGAGATAATCTTGACAACTATGGCAGGAAATTTCATACGGTTATTTTTTCAATAGATAAAGTGATTCACGAGAAAATGTAGGTATATGATATCAGAAAAAATTAATAAAACACCTGATGAAAATGAGCAACGATTTTTTCGAGTGCTACAGCCCATTGGCGTTCCACTTGTAGATATAGATAGCTCATTGTAATACAAGAAACACAATATAAAAATCCAAAAAATCGTTATTTGCCTATCACTTTCAAAGCATTTCAAAGCACTAAGGGATGGGACCACCTATATATTAAACTCTAAAATTTTTTTCATTTTTATTTCATTCTCATAACATACCTATATCAAATAAATAAGACTTATGTGTATGTGTGTGTGTGTGCGTGCAGGTGTGTGTGGAATGTCAAGCGACAGCAACACGTGCACTGTACAGGACGATTATGCTTAAGATACTACCCGCTGCATCCAAAAGTACTATACTCATTTGGGTACTTAAACTGAATACAAGGTGTCGTTCGGGCTATGAACGCTTCGGCGGGATAACCTTGCATGAAGATTTCTCGTAATTCCATCTTACATCTCGCTCGCTTTCCTTCGTGAAACGCGGTAAGTTCATTCGAACATAGAACGTAAAGGATTGCTTATAGAACGCTCCAGAAAATTCTAGCTTTGAAAATTTATTATCCTTTACAAGTTATCCTGTATAGAATCTCCTTGATTATTATAATAACAATTTATACAATTACAATAATCTAAACTTTATTTAACAAATAATTCTTATGTTGGAAAAGGGGAACTTTACAATATTTATGTAAAAAATATTGAACGGTAAGAGCTGTCGACAACCCGTGTCTTATTGCCCACCTTGGAAGGTCAGTTGCCCTCGGCTCTGTAGAGGCAAGCTTCTATGTATCAGATCAGAAAATATTTACTCTCGGATATCTTTGCAGTGGTGCGAACCACGATCTCATGCCCGAAAGTCCCAGATTGGAATCTGCACGCTTCTGTAAGTTCTTCGAGAACTACGCTCAGAAATTGTTGCAGAAATTAATTATCATTTGTTCAGGTGAAAGAAAACATAGTGATAAAAACTACATAATTATAATGTGTTCTTAAATACATTTCAAGGTTTGTGAAGTTTTTCATTCCCCGCTTGGCAAGACAATGGCCTTAAATCTTGTTCTGAAAATTACGAACACAAATTAAATTAATCAGCCAAATCTTTAGAGTCGTTCTGGAGTGGTGACCTTTCATGTGGAATGAATAAAATTCGTAAAGAATTTTTATAAAGCGGAACGAGCAGCCAACATCTAGTTTGATTATACAATTATCACTATCTATTAATTTTAAATATTTGTTTGTTACAGATACTACCTGGTTCTTTTGACGTACATTAGCACGGTGTCAAGCGGTATGTAAGAAAAGTTTTTATACGTATTTGCTATATTTTTATGATATATTATTATAATTACATATAGGTGTGCAAATCTAGATTTTTCTGTGTAAATAAAACGTTCATGGCTCGATTTCTTTTAATCGTAATCTTTCAAATTAAGCAACTTTGAACGCTACTGTTGTGTATAATGTTGATAATCTATGTGTAAATCCCTCCTGTCTTCAGTTGCTAGATTTGACATAAAATCGTAGCAGTACACCGTACGTTGTTTGTGTCTCGATAAGTAATAATAAGAATCAACAATCTATCACTAGTGTTGGTCATCGCGCTAGTGCTGTCGCCAAACCCGTTGATTTATGTCATTTGAAATTGACAATGCCTTGAGGCCACAGTTGAATTATTTGCACTAGCCTCTAAAAGTTATCAAGAATATTAATACAAGACAACTTTTTTTTCTATCATCTTGATATAAAAATGCCATAGGAGACTGCAGGTGTTATCAAACTTACATAATAATTAGATTTCATATCCACGTACAAATAAAATAACAAGTGCATTTTTCAAATCAATGATCAAGGAAATTTACAGTGCAATAAAGCAGTAGTAATCGTTTCAAAGGTTATAATACTATCCGTGAACTTGACTTAAAAACTATCTACATAATGTGAGTATTACTTTATCTTTCAAAGGTCAAAACCACCTAACCTAGCTAATAGTTCTGTTATTACAATTCTGTATAAACATGAAAACCGTGCTTGAGTAAATGAAATGGAATTGTTGTTATAGTAGAACCCTTCCTGTACGGTAACAATTTTTAATATGATATACTGATATCATATAAATCGTATTCATAGCCTACAGGAAATATTACGAAAACCCCTGATTTGTACATAAAAAATAATCTAAATATATGCATTTTGAACCCTTTAATACAATTCAATGTTAATTATGAAATATGCGTATAGTATTTATATTATATTTATAATAAATAATATTATTATTCACTTTTAATCATTGAAAGGTATTTCTGTGTTCCTTATGCGTGCTGATACGAAGTAAGTAACTAAGGTAGAGAAAACACATGGACATCTATAATATTTTCTTTTGCACTATTCGAAACTCAGAGAAAGCTATTTGAAGATCTGATTATCACATTTCAAATAGAAAGTAGGAAACAGAAGTGCTTATAGCCTGACAACTTGTGTCAGTTGTAAATTATCGACCAAGTTTAGTAACTTCGGACGCTGTCTGCAGTTCAAGCAACCGCAAGTTCCGAAATGTTGTAAAACCTTCCATTCTTTGAACAATGTGTAAAACGGTCGAACTAAATTATTATTGTTAGATAGCAATCGTTAACTTATGACTAGATGGCTCTGTAAGAACTTCCAACAATTGGGACGGGCAATACGTAAATCCATGCATCTCCACGCTCCATTAGATCTCCACTAATGCAGTGTGCATGCTGTATTGATCTTCCAGGTTCATAGAACAATAACACAAGGTGAAAACAATGACACAAGGTTAAATTCTAAAATTGGCATGCCGTAAATAAAAACAGTTTTCGGGTATGGGTATTAATATAACAGTAAACTTGTAATAACCTTTAAGAAAATAACAAACACCCCACATAGCGTTGAAAGTAACTTAATTTTCGAGTGTATTGGTACCATAGATGCCGTGACTGATGTCGTTACGATTTGATCAAGATAACTTAAAACAGCTACCACTAACATAATGGTGCGTCTTATAGCTTCGTTTACAATGCCACTCGAGGATTTACTTGGCCTTTATCTAACTTAATTATCATAAATAATTGTATTTTAGGTAATTTTTTTTTCTTAAGTTCATCTATTTTGTATAGAATACTTTGAAGAACAGGTGACTTTTTTACTAATTGATCAATTTGTAATTACAACTTCTCGTGATGGTAAGGTGATATATTCCTGGGTAACAAAACCTTTAATAAGACCCTATTCACTATTTTTATTTTTTGTTTATGAGTACTCAAACAATCTATAAGAAATGTTTTATCTCAACAATAATCTTTCAAGGGTTTTTTTAAAATTGAAACCGACCTACTATTAATGGTTAACTTACGGGTTGGCTAATTATCCATGAAACATAGCTAACATGTAGCCAATTGTTCCAATTTACAACAACATTTTACAATGAAATCAAATTAATTCGATTATTATCTAATTTACTCGGATGGACAGCATTGTTAGCGTAATGAAACTCATGGTCAGACATTTTCACGAGGGGATAATTGGCAATTGTAACAGAGTAACGTTTCCACAAACATTCACTGTTAACAGTAATTACAAACAAAACGTGCAACAGTTTCTGGCAGAGAGTCACTAGCCTTCGACATGAATGAACCATACTGCCTGCACCATAGCTGGGCTCTGTTGTAGAAAGAGTTGCCTGGTGTTGTCATAGCGATGGTGCTGACATCACTCACGTCACGTACCGCGTTCCATTCAGTAATCATATTCATGACATTATCCAAATCAAAATGACATCAAATATTAGGTCAAAACATATATGTTTTTGGATTATGTGAAAATAGATGTCTGGTTGTAACATTTCTTTTAATTTTAACAATAATTTAGTATTTTTGTTGTTGCAGATGACATCGATGAATCATACAATCTTCTAATAAATGTGCTTCAATCAATACCAACAAAATTAGTGGAAGATGAGATGAGTGAAGATAGTTTCAGAATACTGGAACCGAACATTACTGTATCGACTAAAGATATATCATTAAGTGACAAAACAATTCATAAGCCATTCATTATAGACGCAGAAATGTATCTGGATAAAAATTTTACACAAATGTGTTTATTTAGTGTAGTTGATAGTGGTATAGATGTCAAATTAGAATTGTGTTTCGAATCTACTCTAACTGATAACAATTACGATTTGTTAAAGATACGTTTGACAAGCAGCAGCATTCAGAATAACGATGTTTACTTTTACTTATCTCATGAAGACACTTGGATTAGATATTCATTGATCGTTGAAAAATCCAAAGTAACTATTTACACCGACTGCAACTTTATTGAAGAGAAACCCATCAATGAAGAAACTGAATTACATATTTCTCCAGATGCTGTCATCCATTTTGGAAACGCTGTTAGAAAAGATAGACATTTTACGGTAAGTAACTTATATGTGTAACTAAGTGAGCTGGCGGATTTGTTCTGCAATACGAGTATGTTAATTGTTGTTATAAATTATTTTTATTTATGAATGTAGAATTTTAAACGACACTCAGGTTCCAGCCCTAGGATTGCTTGTGTTGCGAATCGCAAGAATATACACAAAATGAGACATCAAAACACCTATGACTACATACATCAAGACACCCTGGGTCATGGTGTATTTGAGATTAGCGCGAAAAAATGTACAGACAAACAGACAAAAATTCTAACAACTATTGTTTTGTGTACTATTTGTGTTAATAAATGCTCCTAATAAAGTTTTTTTTCTCATATATCGTTTATTTACAGAAAGCGTTCAGTTAGAATTGTATTATATGTATAGATTTTTTTTTAATTTTTATTAAAAAAACACTTCATTAAAAAAAAATATTTGCAGTCGTATCAATTAAGCTTAAATCCACTAACGATATCGCCTATAATGGGCGACCACTATAGTGTAGGTACATTCTATTAAAAATATTTATGGTCGTTCTGTCTATAGTGAACGCAATGTTTCACATTCAACAATCGATAACAGTGTAGTACAGAAATAAATAACTAGATGGCACTGTACCTATTTGTGAACTATGGTGTTGACATATTTTGAAGAATATGAGAAGCATCCATTGATTGCCACGTGAAAGCAGAGTTGTATGAGTAGGAAAAACATAGAAATACTAACTATATTGGATACTGATGGTGAGCGCGTCGGTAACAATGGCGGTGTTAGCTTTTCTGGGTTGTCTACCCGGTATCCGAACGCCGAAATTTACCATAAATTCGCTTCAAAACCATTCTTTATCTACAGTCCTGTAAAAACACTAGGTGAAAAACAACAATTTTGTTTAAACAATTAAAAAAACTAACGGTCGCACTGAAAGGCGTAGAGCATATGAATATTATATCATTTAAACAAGAAGATCTCACAATCGATGACCGTTCTTAGTGATATTAAACACGCTGAGTCAACCCTATCTTAGAGCGCAGTCGAATTTATTTTCGTTACACGAACTTTCCGAGGTTTCTTAGTTAACTCGCGCGACTCCTCAGTTGTTTCTTATTCCTTTGTTCTCCATCGTCTATTTGCGCTTGTGATAAGTTCCGTTAGTTTCGTAACATGTTACTTATTCAACACAACGTGTGTGCACCCATTGCGCATATATGCCATAGTTTAATAATATTTTAAGCTTAATTTTCACAGATAATAGTATATTATTTATAATTTATGATCGACTCATCAAAATTATCCATAAAAATCATACGAGTATTGTAGGTTCATTTCCGAGTAACTTTACTCCACATGTGTACAAAATTAAATTGTTATCCATGAAAATCTAGTATGACAGACGGACAGAGTCGCGTGAGTCAATTTATAAGGATTTCGTTTTTTATTGGATCCAAACTACAATATAAGTCTTATCATCAATGAATCTATATGATTTTTTTTTCTATAATAACAATTATAATTAATGATCCTAATGCACATAACAAGGTCGTGACAATTAATGGCAGCCAATGATTTCTAAATTATGTAGGTTTGGGGGTAATTTATTTACATATAATAATAATAATATATTTATTAACACAGTTTATACTTATGTAGATTCATCGTTTTTCACATATATCTTATATATGTTTTGTTCCAATATGAATATATGATTATTATTATATAATTTATGTTAAACGTAGCCTTATAAGAATTTATACTCTATATTTTCACAACCAAGTTAATATATATAGTATATTGTTATTTTGTGATTATCGGAAAGAGATCTGTTATTTAAAACAAAGGATTTTCTTATATAGGATCGATTTGTAATCTCATATAGGATTTGATCTTACTAAATAAATTAATGAGGAACAATTTTTCAGTTCACTCATCCGTAAGACCGTTAAATGTCAAAATTCCGACTAAATAATTCGTTTTTATTTAACTAAATCGTAAATTTGGATACACTAAGCATGTGTTAATTTTCTCAAGCTTCAATAAATTTGTCAAACATAACGCTAAATACAGTTTCATTCCCAACGAACGCTAATGTAGCCGAAAGCCCGATACTAAATCAGGCGTTATGAGTTCATTAAGCTAACGCGCTGTTTCATACAACGTAACATGTGCTAGTGAATTGTTGTTTATATACTAATCTGAGTTCCCTTCTAATTTAGACGCCATGTTCATTTCGAACAGCTAATTTGAATTTGAACTCTGAAATGCGGTTGCGATCTAAACCATGATATTTCGTTGAAACACGTGCGATCGCAACATTAATTTTATTTCTCGCGCGTTTGTTTAGAAATAAAATATTATTGTCATAGTGAGTGTGTGATGTAGAAAGTAAATGTTGGCATTTATAACACTGAATAACTATGGAAGACTATACAGATCTGTACGTATTTAGGCTTAAAGGGCTCCATGAATGCTATAATCCAAATCAACTTTCTCCTCTCGTGGTACATCCTCCTAAACGGATGAAGCAATAGCGCCAGATTCTTCGTTTCAGAGGTCTCTGGACTCTTTACCATCTAGTTCAATCTCAACACTACTCGTATGCAACACTCGTATCCGTAATGCTAGTAGGATTATTTATCTGCCTAGCTCACTAACACCTTTCTTCTGGGATTAACCGTGAAGTAGGTTTTGTGTGTCGGTATTAGTGTCGTGTGATTAGTGGATAGCAATTGGCTAGCGGTAGTTCCTTTCATTTTTTAAGATATCCTTGGATGACGGTGACGGCTTAACGTCGAGTAGGCTATTTGCTTGGTATTGATATAAAATACCTGCTAGACATCATATTCAACTCTCTCAAGTAGACAATATATTCATCTATCTATGTATATGTGTGTGTGTGTTATCTATGTGTAAGTGTGTGTATCCTCTGAAGGATTTCTAAAACAACATAAGATTTTTTAACATAATTTTAATTATTTTCCTGCAACGAATGTATCACGGGAATATTTAGTGGGTCATGTTTCCATTCCAATAAACATTGTTGGGGCACGTTGATCTTTCACAATTATTGGCGCTGGGGCTGCTGTTAGAGTGAGGTATACATATTATGCCATAGACCAGCATAATAGACTAGTGTCAATATGAAAAACGGTTAAATATTTAGCTTTTGCCACGGATTTCTCCAACCTTTAAGTTTTAAACCTTTAAAGTTTTAAAGCATATACACGCCTAATTTGAAAAATTAAAGATAATTTTAATAAATAAAATTAATCTCGTGGATGATAAAATAATATACGCAATATATTAAAATTCTTTGATTACGAGTATTAGAATGATACTCAAAATACGTGTCTGGCCAAACAAAATTCTATAAAAAATATTGTTAAGTTATTGTGTATATCTAATTTAGAATACTAATGTAATAAGTTGCCATAACAATAAAATAATTAAGCATATTATTAAAATATATTCGAATGCGATTCTTAACATTTGGAAAAAAAAATTAAAATCTAATTTCGTTGTGCCCGAGAAATCACGTAACAGGCATGAAAATTAATAATAAAGTACCTTTTTTATTTAAAACGAATATGACTTTAATGGATTTTCTCCTTGCATAGACAGCTATTAATCTGACAAAAAATTCCAAAAATATTAGAACTTTACAGTTTTGTAATTTAAAAGCTTTAGAGATAAGAAATAGTTGAACTCCGCATGGTTGTGTAATTTTCATGCTTCTTGAAAATTTTACAACACTCTCAGCTATAATTTATTCCGAGTTGTACAAATGTAACCTGTACTTTTAATTAATTTTAACTTTCCTTTGAGTTTAATATTAAAAAACGCGTAAATGTAAACATAGAAATAGAACACACATAATCATGATGTACTCGTATGTACATGTTGATCAAATAAACCCTGTAATAAGGAGTACCTACGTACCAACGGTAGTCAAATTATTCTAACGATGAACATTCAGAATGGATTAGTATGAATGTTCAGATGTATGGTCATTAACTCTCTGACTTGGCCTTTTCATTTTGCACCTCAGAACATCACTCACACCTTTGCAGAAAAAAGTATTGTGTACATTCTGTAATTGTGTCAACAATCGCGAACTTTGACCACCAGCCGTACTTAATGCGTATCGAGCTGCACTAGAAGAGCCAGAAAGTGAAGGAATTATAACCCGACTGTTTATGTCAGTGATTGACATATTCACTTAAGGTGCTGTTGGCAGTTAGGTGATTGACCGAAATAAGGAGACAGTTGCCGTGTAGTGGATCGCCAAAAACCAAACTCAGGATAAAATAGATATAAAATTAATTAGTTTTTGCATGCTTTGAAGGCTCTGCGCGTTCTGTCTGCATTCGTGATATTTGTCACTCGGGTTCACGTGTGGACTGTTGTAACTCTTGTCGCTGGGAAAAGTGATCCATCCCTGCACTAGACGACTTTTAACTGTAGCTAATTAAAAAACGAGTGTGTATGTATATATACGTGTAAAAGGATATGTTTGTTTGACGCAAATAAAGTATTTTTTACGCATTTAAATATATCAGACTAAAACGCCTAGGTGACATTTAAGACCATGAATAAAACTTTTAATAATTATTATAATATAATTAAATTTTTGTATACCTGGTATAAAAAGTATTTAAGTATTCTGAAAATATGTTTAATATTATTTTCAATGTAATACTTGAGGATTCACAAGACGTAAAGACAAGGAAAAAAAAATCAGCAAAAAGGTAAAATTAAATTGTAATGAAAATATACACTGCTGTTAATAATATTTTAAACTACAATATTATTATTAGTGTGACTTACTGGCGAGTAATTAGAATTTATTCATGAGAGAAATCACAGATGTATCGATAATAATTAAATTTCAACGGGATCACCTCAAATTTCGTACTATTGTGGTATAAAGTCATCATAAAAACTTTATAGTGTGTTACATAGGGAGTATACACTCTGATATTTTTTTCATGACACGACATAATAAATATAAGTTCAGAAATATTAGGTAATCGAAACAAATACAGAAATACAAGTGCTTTAACTCAAACCTTAAATACACATAGCTACGTAGCAGGCAGAGGAAACTATCGTTTCTACTCATTAGCCCAGTAGTTTCGTGTTAGGAAATTTCAAAATCATTGTAAAACACATAAGGGAATCCTGGGTCCTCAATTCTGCCTTTACAGATCTGGAAAACCACAGACTTGACCGAAAGCTGAGGCTTATAAGGAAGAGTAATTGTAGGGGCATTGAGGAATTAGCTTATGGAGATTTTCTAAAACAATATATTGCTGAATTAACATCCACACGTTATTTCAGAGCTTCATCATTAAAGATAGCCTCAAATTAAATACAGAGTTGTAGAAAACTTAAGTAATCCGTAATTTCACCATACGCAAAAAATCTAAATCAAAAAAATTCTTTGTGTTGGTAAGTAATAACATAATATAGCTCGCCGCAAAAACTTCGCCGCAAACTTCTGATCCAATTTTCGACGTCACCTCATCTTCTGCAAAGTACCCGGGTGTTCGTTGCATACTTAAGCGGATCCCTAACTTACCTTAACAAATTGTACTGAACTCTTACTCACGAAGATATGGGGACGAAAAAGTAACGTATCCGAACAATGCCCGCATAGCTCCGGAGTTTGAACAGCTTTCTAGATCTCAAGCCATGGGCAATAGCGGTTTTATGTGCAAAGCGGGATGATATGGTATTCCTGAATAACAAATACTTTTCAGCCAAACAATTTCACATTTATACTCTTTTCCATCTAAGAAATGGATACTATTGTCTTCGGCTGCAGTTGTCACTCAGCTAAAATGAAAGCAATTTCCGTATTTTATTAATAATCCCATAAACCTTGATCCTTGCACGACGTTATACGCCAACAGTAAAACTCTCTAAAAATCTCACTATTTAAGTTTTCAAATGATTATACATAATCACATGCTGCCGACGAATATGATATTGTAAAATAGAAAAATATGTATACACACAATACGATGAATAGAGTAAGAGGATTAAGTTAACTACAGCGCTATCAGTTGGAGCTTGGCATATACAGTGTGAATATGACCTTAATCGGTCCATCATTCAGATGTTACACGGTCACTGACAGAACCATCAGCAATTATGATGATGCTCTCCCGCGCCTATTAATTGTTCCCCAATCTATGAAAGAAAGAGACCGAACGTCGGTCCGTGCTCTTTGAAAAGGATTTGAGTGAGGTTTCTCAACAAAGTCCGTTTCATTTTTGACCAAGTTCGTAGGAAGAGCTTTAAGAGTGTTGTTCTTTTAACATTCCACTCGCTGCGGTTTATCTACCGCACGGAAATCGAAGTATTTCGTAACAACTTCAAATAAATTGACTGAATAGAATGTTGAGGTTCTTAGCTTCCTTTCTTTATGTTGAGTATCAATAAATAGTTTGGTGGGACCAAACTGTTTATATATGTTATATTTATTAATAGCGGTTTTACGTCAATGACACTCGACTAGGCTGCCCTTTTCGCTATTTATTTCTACATAGTTACTGCGACAAATTTCACAAAGTTATTTTCGATTTTGAAAATACTAGATCATAGAATAAAATATCTTATTCACGACTATTGACGAAGGAAGACATCGTTATAAACCAGTGGAACTAAAAGTTGCCCTTAATCATCTCAAAGATGCGCTAAGGCTGCCATTCCCGGAAGTGGTTTATTTATGCAGACCACTGCCATATGCTAGTAAGTAATTTTGAAAGGAACCCGAACCGTAATATTGTTCGTTGTGGTAATTATGATAATGATGAGATTGACGATGATACCAATGGTGATGATTTTAAAATTGATAATGATAGTAATAATGTTGATGAAGTTGAATATCGTGAATGATGTAACCGTAGATATTATAGTATACGATTATTGTAACGATCGATCGAAGGGACAAATCGTCTCAAGTACGAGTATGGTGGCCATTAATCTCACCCCACATCATTCCGCACGAGCTCTTTTCAGTCGTGATCTCATTCCACGTCAAACTACCCAACGAACAGATTTATGTGCTTTGTCTCCGAATAACTTTTGTTGTCACTCGGATATAAAACTTAGTTGTTAATGCATTTTCTTACATTATTACATACAATGATATATTATCATTTACGTATGTGTGTATAATTTGAAACCTTGAAATTGGTAAGACTCAAGCCGTAGACAAAACCGCCAAGCATGCTAATTCTACAAAAAAGTCATTTGTTTCAAACAATTCTGTTCTTACTGTTATGTTTATGTGTGAAATTGTATTTTTCCATCAAAATTATTCAACAAACAGTGCCGTAGTTAACTTTCAATTTTACTAAATCCTTTCCTTTTGAACAGTAAGTATTCACACTTATAGAAAAGATTCTAACATCGCCAAATTTGTGCCGATTGTTTTGGCAGAAAATCTAATGATTTACTAAATAAATCCTTATCGTAATACAGGGTATCCTCCAAATTCACGCCGTGTAACTTCGTCAATAATATGTTTTTGACTTTTGTTATAAAATAACATTAATTTAATATTACATAATTATTATATATTTCTCTTTACTTCGAGGAAGTAAATAACAATCAAAAATCATTAATGATAGGCTCATTATCAAGTAATATTGATTTTATTATAAAATATTTATTACAATTTGAATATATTTATAATTAACTGGCAGCGTACCCCAACTTCGTTCGAGTTAATTATTAATGGTAATACATGATTATTCAAAATTTTATGATTTTTGCTTTCATTACACATAACTAGGTTCAGCGATATTTTGTATAGTCTATCACCTGCATAATCGCGCGTTCAAACGTCAAATAGATATCAATTAGTTATAAAAGGAATATTTATGTGCCAATAAAATGGAATGTAAAAAAGACAAACATTACAGTATAGTATATAGTACAGTAATATAGACATAGATAGTATACAACAAAGTGAATATCATCATGAATCTAGCAAATTTACCTGTAAGTTACATAATATAATTATCTTTCGAATGGCAAATTATTTTTTTAAATAGGTGAAATAATTCCTGAAATGACGCGCATTAAACTATGTGGTGTAGAGATTTCCAATAAGAAGGACTAGCTTTTCTATTGTTCATCTGGGCACAATGTGATCAGAGAAGCAATCTTGGACTCAAAGTAAGATGAAAGAAGGAAAAACCAGCTTACCAAACATCATGGTATTACCTATAAATATTACAAACTCATAACCTTAAAGAAGGAAGTTCCTGAATTATTCTTTTATTATCATTAGATCATCTATTAGTAGATGTATACGTTATAAATTTATATTTAAAATTTATAGCTTCTAGCGTCGGCCGTTTCTGCGAAGTGTTGATGAATCGGTCAATCAGAATAGCGGTTTGCGTCGTCATTCGTCAAAGGCAAAGGACTGGAATTGCTTGCCCGCGTCGGTGTTTCCTACTATGTATGATGTGGAGAGGAGAGTGAATAGGCTTTTATAAGTTAGTGCGTTCAACATCTTAGACTTTTTCACCACTTACTTTTAGGTGAGATTGTCGTCAAGCATTATCTTATCGCAATTCAAAAAAAATGTACACAAAGATATGTGAACTAAATATTCGGTATGACTTGAATTTATAATGCTACAAATGTTAATTTCACCAGTAGGCAAATCAGCATTTCCACACATGCGAGAGGTATCCTTTTTGAATTTGCATTAGTTCTCAGGCGGAAAATCCGTTGATTTACTGAGCCTTATCATAATCTCGCACGTCCCTCATATTTCATGCCGAGTTACTAACGTACTCTACGCGTAAGTATTCTTCCTATTCATGCGAATAGAAATCTTCTATGGTTTTGAAACGAAAAAATCTCCGTCTGAAAAAAGATCAGCTTCGAAACGTAATCTCCTGGGTTGGGTTGGCTATGGTAAGTGCCAAGATTATTTATTAATTCCTGTTTATGTTAAAGGACTTAGAATT
>PDGT01000056.1:713977-802733 GCA_003671415.1 Megathymus violae
ATAACTTTGAAGCTCGTTAATTTCGGATGTATGATCAATTTTCATCCAATCACTTATATATATTTCAATAACTTTAAATACATTGTATAACGTGGATCCTTTTATACGCACGCATATTTATAATTACGATGTAGCCTAAAAACTAATACATATTTTTTGTTCAATTTAAAGTACCAAACTAATTTTATGTAATAATCTGTCCAGTAACTCTTTTCTTATTCTCTACTAAGGGGAATTCACTTTCTTCAAGTTTGTTTACTGGTAGCACATTTTCTTATGATATTGTATATAAAAGAAATCGCCTAAGATTAAGACTTAAATGTGTATAAATATATTTAATGTATGATTCTATAATAATGACATGATTTAAAAATCAATTGTGTGACCCAAGGCAGTACTGGATGGACTTCATTTAATTCACGTGGTCCCCACTTTCCAAGTCTTTTAACTTATTCAATTTAACGGAAATTAATTAATGATGGTTCAGGTTTTACTATTATTTCAAAATTATTCGTTATCGACTTATGTTTCAGCTTTAACACACAAGCACACATATGTACAGCGTTTAATGGACAAGTCTAGGGAGACTACGAAGTGTTACACAAAGAGGAGACCAAGTAATATAAAACTTTGTATAATATATTCTATCTCATTCTCAAGCAGGTTTTAATCCTGTAGATGTATGCGTTTATCTGAGTAAAAAACAATCGCTTTTTTGTTTCATCGAGTTTCAAATCACAACGGTACTAAAAATGTTTCACTTCAATACCTCATAGTAAGTTCTTGGCAACACACATACATAATTAAGGATTATAAAAAGTTGGAAAAAACCCTCAAGTATCATAGGAAAATAAAAATAAATAAACACTATCATACTAACCAAGATACTGCACATAAATCATCTACAGACCATCCGCTTGGACACGGTATGATATATGAGATAAACGTCTTGTGAACGTTTTGTGAGGGACTTGTATTACAGGTGCACAATGCACTTATAACCTTAGAAAATTCTTTTAAGGCGATAACAGAACTAAACATTTCACGTTTTGAAACTCAGACCACAAGTTACTGGAGGATCTTTTACTTTTCTAAATTGTATGTTATTAAATTAAAAAATATGTTAGTGTAAATATTAAGTGTGTTCTACTCAAGCTGTATCGACGTTCGAGCTACATGTACTATTATGAAATGCATGGAACATACGATTAAGTCTACGTATTGACTTTTAATATAAAAGAAGACTTAATCACAATATTGCCAATTAGTTTAAAACATCTAGTAACCCGCCCTCGCCTGTTAAGAAATCCTATGCTTTGATAATAGTTAATAACACCCCCATAATTTATTGATGGTTATATATTGGAAACATAATATTAATTTATTATAATGTCTGCAGCCAGGCGGTTACATTTTTTTTTGTTCCCTCTTAATAGAATGTACATATTAATTCTACTTCCTATTCCGCGGGAATAGGTCTATTTCCCAGGATGAAAATTATTCTACTTTGTGACCTATCATATAAGTTACTAATGTGAAAAGTATCATCGAAATATATTCAGTGGTTTTAGTGTCATATGTGATCGACAGATCGACGGACAAACAAATATTTAAAAAAATATACATATATGTTTTGACCACTACATTATTAACAAAGTCTACCTACATAAAAATTTCTAAAATATATCTTATTATGCAGATCGGTTCCGTTACAATAACATTATTAGAGAAATATTGAGCTCTCATTGTCAAGGATTATAGTAGAATATCAGCAATCATCATAGTAAGATCAACGTTTCCGTGAAAGACGACAACTTTTTACATCCAGGAAGAATTAAGTTGAATAGGAATTCCTATATATTATATATTTTTATAAAGGTTTTTTTAATGGAGAATGTTATCGATTAACTCTGATTATTTTATTCACTTAAGTACCTCTAAACAATGAGTGTCATGTGTGACTTCCAGATACTATCTCCTCATGATATATGAGTTGAACTGTAGATCTTGCGAGCATTTCGCAGGGGAATTTTATTGCAGGTGCAATGAATACGATGAATCGTCGAAATGGCTTTTGAAAGATTATATTGTTCACGTTTTATAGGATCATTTGGAAGAACGTTTAGTTTTAGATTTTATTTTTGCAGGGTGAAAGAAAATAAATACTTAATAATTAAGTGTGCAGACTGAAATTTATATTGATTTATTTAAAGTTGAATGTCATTATGTTTAGAATGTTAACAAATTCTAATCTTAAATAATAATCGTATGTAAAATTAAGGTGCAGCCTGTCATTTCAAAGTAACTGCGTTTTGTCGAGTACATAGTTAGTTAAACTTTTTAACATTTTTGCCTGTATGTCTGTTATTCTGTTTGTCCGGGCTAATTTTCGGAACGGCTTAACAGATTTTAATGGAAATGTCCCTGGAGGATAAAAGATTCTGTAGGGCAACATCGAGGGTTGGTTGGTTTCGCTGACCTTCGGGGACTAGGTTTGATGATAACCAAGTGTTTTTATGTCATCTCAAATAAGTTGATATAAGAATACCTAGGAAAACCAATTCTCTTATAAGATTCCAGTCGACATCAACATCGGGTACAAATCCCCATAATCAACATCATCGTCAGCAGTGCAAAATATCCCGTCGTTAAGTAGGTATTCCTCCTCACACACAATGAGAAAGTTTGAACCCTTGAAGTTCGATCAACCATTCATAGTGCCTGTATATAATCATATTGATTGTATTGATTGTATAATTGATTGATTGTATAATAATCAAATTGAGCATTTTTTGTACATGCTGTGGAATTCTAAGGGATCAGTTACTCTAAGAGAGACATCGAAATGCTGCCATAGATTATAATATTTTTTATATAATGAACATATATTATAATGAAAATATAATGAACAGCCAATAAATGAGCGGACGAGCCACCTGTTTATAAATGACCACCATCAACCATAGACTTCCGAAAGACCTGAGGTATCACCGAGACGCTGCCGGCCCCGACGGACAAGGGGGATCAGCTTATGATTACTACTCTCCGCCATTGTTACTGAAACGCATGTAAATAATTCATGATTGACCTTAAGAGGACAGTGATAACTTTGCGAAAAAAAAGCCTGTATACAAACATGTACCAGTATCGTCTGGATTTAATTGGGTGATACTGAGCTCCAATATTCTCAACAGGGAGAGTTGGTTGGCCATAGCCGCATCCGTTGTTCAGCAGGGTGCACCAAGAACAGGGGAGATTAGTTCTGATTCAAGGATGGATGGTTAGAGATACCGAAAATCTGCTACAGTGAAGCTTATTTACGGTAGAGAGCATTTTCTAAAGGTATATAAAAACTGAAATTCTGATGCACCTAATGTGGAACCCTCAGGGATCAATATAACAATTAGAGGTATCGATTAATATCAAAGTGTGTTATTTGATGTGGTGAGCATTTTCTACATGAATATAAACATCGGAGCCCCAGAGTACCTAAACACGCACTCTAGGAGATCAGCCAGTGTCCGAATGCTGGCCAATAAATGGATTAAGTGGAAAAACACGGGATTTATAAAATACCACATTAATTTTGTAATTACGATCGTCGCGAGGAACAACAAATAGTAAGATGCTTTTTCTGATATTATTTATGAAGGAGTTGTTGATTTTGAATTACACTGATGCTCATTCATTTCAACGCAGTTTTAAATTAGTAAATTTTAGAAGGAAACGAGAGCGTGTTGCTTTTTTTCATATAAATATAATTAATCCTATTGAATGATAGTTACAAAAAATATATATTGCCTGCAAATTCTGATATAGCACGTCATTTATCATCCTGTTATTTCAAATTTCCACAAAAGTATTAAAAGTACCTATCGAAACCTAAGCACTTTAAACACGCCGCAAGTTGTAAAGAAGTTTTTTTTTATATCAAGCATAAATCCAGAAGGTGTCACAACACCAAACTTTAGGCTTGTTGAGAAGGACTCTTGAAATCCCTGGAACGAGCACTGTGGAGTTGAAATGGTAACACTTGAGAGTATTCAAACGTCGCGGCCAGTGATGTATCTCTCTAATATATGGCTCAACTTTTTCTAAAACTTTACACAAAGCCTGATATTGAAGGGGCAAACTATGAGCGATTTTACTATTACTAAAATGGTATATTTAATCTTCAGCTAGGTCATTTACATTATAAGTCATTTTACGAATATAAACTACAAATACCTAATACATATATATGATAAATTTATCGCCAGTAAGATTTTGACATGGCAAAATATTGCATAGATCGGCAAATACAGTATATATATTTGTAAGAAAGTTAATTTAATGCTGACGAATTATTATATGCATATATAATAAATTTTTACTCATTAAATCATCTCATTAGCCATTTGACTTCTTACTATATCCTATTTACTTTAGATTTTTTACCACTATAAATTAAATCTAATCACGTATTAATGATTCGTACATCCAATTAAAAAACAATTTCTTAGGGTCAATCTGTCTTTTGTCCGTTAGATTCATTTTTCTCCGAATCTACTGGACGGAAATTATTGAGTTTTACTAAACACACAGATTTAGGTGATTCAATAAAAGGTATACAAATGATAATTAAACCAGTTTCACGTATTTTTAAATAAAAAAAACATTTCTTTACTTGGTACCCCGTGGCCTTTTGAGTTGGCATTCCGAAAAGTTGGTGCGTAATTATGACCTCATTTATCTTATGGTTTTGCAAATTATTAGTACAAACAGAATCCAGAAGGATAACACTATATTTTGCTATAAAATTACCGTACTAACACCATTCCCGTTTATCTCGCTATGCGTTAAACGTCCTTAATGAGATCAGACCCTTACTTGACTGATATTTACAGCCGAGGCACAGCTAACAAATTGCTTAGTATATTCAAGACATACATATTTTTAAACGGAATTGGTGCTATATTTTATTATGTGGTATTATTTGTGAAGTGTTGCTTAGTACTTACAATTTTATTTACCAAATTTCTCAATAAATTTATGTCAAGTTAAATTATTTAATTCAAGTCGCCCAATTTTATTTAAATAATAAAATAAATATTACATCAGTAAATCACTTACGTTTCCAATAAACCATTTTACAACCTACATACAATTTCTTTCCGTTAAAAAAATTAAAACCTAACATCTTATCTGCAATGGTGTGTCATTATCATTTCAAACTGTGACTCGAAAGTTGTCACCCTCTAAAAAATTATATAGCGTCAATGGCATATGAATACTTAAACATTTTACTCGTATATATCCAAGCGTTTATTCGATATTCGCTCATTACCAGGCATTACCGTTTTCAGTACTTTTTGATTTTCACACATCAGATACAGAAACTTAATGATGATGTTAAAGAAATGTATGAAAAAGATTGATGAACCCAAAAAAAGAATATAAATAAAATTTAAAATTTCTCAAAAATGTTTTGCTTGAGTAGTCACCGTAATTATGAATAAGGTCATGGTTGTTCACATAATAAATGCACAGGGACTTATAAATTTATTATACATGCATAAACAGCTTATAATGCTTCCAAAGAGGTTACATTTGATAGTTTTGTTATAACATTAATAATTCACGCAATTGCGGGTCTCAAGATTCTGAAGGAGAATATCGACATCTACTCGAGTTGAATGCACAGCAAAAACAAACAACGTGAGGTTTTATTATCTATGGCCATATGATCTTTAGTTACTTTAAGTAATGCAGTGACTGTAATGTGACCTCAACGAAACCCTGACTGAGGAGGAAATAAAAGAGGAATATAAGAAGCTGAAGAGTTCGAAGTTGGAGTCGATGAATGACAAGTTCTAGAAGTTTAGAGAGCTAAGGTAGAATACATATATAATGGCTCTGAGTTGAAGTTTCAAAACGGATAAAATAAACCCTTTTATCAAATGTAAAGACATAAAAAATTGACATGTCATTTTATAACTGCTTTTCAGACATGCATAATAAAACACAAGCGTTTCTAATTGATACTACCGACCACTCGTGACATCTTTGAATAAACCTGCCTTTAATTATTTTCTTCAGGTCATCAGTAGGTACATCATATATGGGTGGAGGGGTGTACTTCTCTTATTAAATTACTAACACCATGCCAGTTTATGACACACACCCTTAGACATACTAGGCAATAATAATATATCCGCAACGTAACGTCATTAAATGATTTTTTTATTCTTTTAATAAATCTTCTCTATTTTACATATTTATTTAATCTTTTCTTTTATTTTTTAACATCTTCATAGGAAACGGTACAATTTATACACTCTTATTTTATAAAATTGTAACGTAAAGTTACCTTCATTTCGAAGCGCAACTGAGACCCATAAAGAAAGAGTAATGGGCTAATAAAGTTATGCACTTAATACAGTTTTCGATCGAGCTATTATGGAAATTTAATTCCATTAATTGGGTCTTTATACTCACGAGTGAGTAATGATTAGAGTGTTCATTTACATCATTATACATCAGGATGTCACTTCGTATTCTATTTTTCTTTATTCTGTGAATAGCAAACGACAAGTTTGCGGACGAGCTAACATATAGTGGTCACAATTATCCATTTTTTTTGTTAATAGGCGACAAACGAGCAGACGAGCCACCTGATGGTAAGTGGTCACCGTCGCCCATGGACATCAGCAAGACCAAAGGTCATTGATGCGTTGTCGGCTAGGAAATGAGAAGAAGGTTAGAAAGAAGGTACTGGCTCTCAAGCTCCCAGCCGGAACACGACGAGTCGTTTGGCGGCTGACTCAAGCAAGAGCATAGCATATATTGTGGTAGCTAGCCAGGCAGGCTTCACTGAAAGATAATAGTACCAGTAATAATATTAATAACTTAATAATAATACTGAGATATTGGCTTCTGTCGCCTCTTACGAGACCCTGTTCTACTATCATGGGATTGGGGGTAGTATTCTAAGCCGCCCCAATACGACAAATATCCATGAATATCCATTAAAGAAAAGGCGTCACCTCCGGTTTCTGTCCAAAAAGAAATTCGAAAACCCGCTTATCACCTGGCTCCGACTGTTGAAAAGAGAGATAGCATCTTTACGTGTATTTAAAGAACCACACATCACGAGCACTATCGGGATGAACAAGATGGTACTTATTTACTTATTAATAACCAACAAACAACTTATTACAACAATATGACAACGTTGTCTCAGTCTTAGATCAGAAGAGTGAAGCGTCTTATATAATTTTTCGGTTTTCCGTCGAAATTAAATAACTAATTTATGGAAGATAACTCAGAAGTTTCTTCAAAATTTTAAGACCAATAAAACTTTAAAATTAATTTGAAATTAGTAATTACCATAAAGTAATTAAAAAGTGTTTTAATGTATTTTAAACCAACAGTGAGACAATTAAAGATGGCATTGATGATTTAAAAGATGTAAGGAACCAGTTCAATAATTTTATATGTGTTAATATACACATATATGTTATGTTTATATGACTATGTATTACACACGTACAAAAAATACAAAATTAAGTACTTTGGGCATTAATTCGATCTGCTCATGTTTCCGCTCATAAAAATAAATGTATTATGATATCGTTTATGTGATCTTGTGTTATTTTTATGGAATTGTATTCGACGACTACGTGCTCTCTGGTTTCTTAAATGAGTTTGTATAGAATTTATAATGAGATTCAATTTGGTGCAAGTCAAACCTAAATTTTTAATGGCTTTATGATGTTTTTCAATTATTATTTTTTATACCCGCAATTCGTTTCTATAGATTTTATCAGAGGTTATTATTTTACTTACACATTTTTTAATAAATTATCGTATTAAAAAACTCAAACCATTGTCAACTGATTGCTATATAATGATTTATTATAAATAATCATTAACACAATATACTTTATAGGGCACATCAAATAAAAAAAAGGAAAAAATTATAATTACCTAACTAATAATACGAAATACTGGAAAAACTACTTCTTGTTAATTTTCTGTATGTTTGTAAAGAAAACCAGAGACTCGCACGAATTAAATATACATATCTGAAGGACATTGAAATATTAACGGCAAAAATGAAATATTGGGGTCGGTTAATTCAAAGTGATGGCGCGGTAGGCAACATGTCTTTAGTTTCCAAACCTATACGATAAGTCATATTTTATGGTATCATGTGAGGCGGTGATGGTAAGAGGTTTCCACGGCTCATATACATATTCAACACCAGTTTTTAGCGACTCGGTGTCGGCCAAGAAGGAGCAGGGGCTGCACCATCTATTTATTGGCTGTCTCAACTCTATAACCCAAACACATTCATAAATATTTTTTATAATTAGAAAATTGGTGGCAGCTAACTGACAGCTAAAAAAAACAATCACCATCGAGATTAAGTGGATGGTACAGAACCCAGCGACCTCCTTCCTACCCATAGGAGGAATCTGGTGCAAAAAATGAGTAATTTCATCTGTTATTCACTACGTATGTAAATACCGTAATGATACTTACATAGTCGGGATCAACGATTTAAAGAGCCCTTATGCCTCAAAATTCCCAAAGTCATACCTAACCTATGACGTCATATTTAATACCCAGCGGCATGCCCTTTTTTTTTATAATGAGAAAAACGCATATTTACTACTCATTTCAACTCACGAATTTAATAAAACCTCTAAAGGGTCATGCAGCCAATAGATTTTCATCAACTTACGATTCACTCTTATAAATAAAGAAATATAAGGAGTTCTAATCAGTATGCGAAACCCGTAGTCTCTCTGCTGACATAACAAGCCAAACGTGCGTGTTACCCACACGCATATTAGATGAATATTTTTTTTAGCTGAATTTGACAACGTTTTGTTTCAAACATTCATACATGTCATATTTTATTTGTTAGATTACTAGTGCAACTTTATCATTCAATCACTTGTTCTATGTGTATACATGTGGTACGTCACATAAACGTAAGATAAGCTTATAGCTTAATAATATGGATCTTCTTGCATTAACTCGCGATTATAGTTCGATGCTACGTGAATTTCTGTTCAATTTGTTTGTACAAACTAAATATTTGTTCGTTCTTCGCCGGCCACGAGTTTCAAAATTACTCTACAAAAATAGTTCAAATTATGTACATAACATCTGTCGATTAATTGACTAAATCACTGATGTACGAGTACATATTTATGCCGTCCATATGCCGTGCATTAACGAAGCGTTACTCATTAGTGATATTCCTTGTGATACTGATTCCTTCAACGATGGTGGCGACCACTTACAAACAAACAAGTAATCCATCTGCTCGCTTAACGGTAACATGGACATTAATATGTTTCTGTGACGGCTTGTAGTAATTTAAGAGTTAACTTTTGTAACAGTAGATATTAGTAATGTTGAGCACCGGATCCGGCCCACGCTTTCCTTTGGAAAATTTCAAACCGAATTCTTTGCTCGAGATGAAAATTTGCGTAGATCATGATCTATAATACAGCTTGAAAATAGACCAATCATTACCTAATTTGTTTAGTGGTTTCAGTGTTGTATGTGTACAGACAGAGAGACATAAATTCCAAATGAAAGCATTTAGACTTCTATATTAATTTCCATATCAGAAAGTCTATCTATTCATACATTAAAATTTACAAAAAATATTTGATGCAAAGATTCGACTCTATTACAGTGTTATTGTTTGTGTATGAAGTTAGTCTTCTTTATAATAATAAATGAATCATTGCATCTCTGAATCTAGTCTGCTATATCACACGCATGATTGTATGTTACATCATTGTAACCAACTTTTATATTCGTCCCCTGGAATCGAATCACGACCCACCTTTTCATAAAGACTGATTTCGAGAATTCAATATAAATTCAACTCGATTAATCGCGAGTAATAAATCATTTGGCTCATCAGGCTTGGAACAAATCACTTGTAAAGACCTATCGCGATCTGCAATTTAAGAAGAATCATCGTGCCTCGATTGGAACAAATGTATAACGCGACCTTTCAATATGTTATGTGTCGGACCTATCATTTTTCAGCCACTTTTAAGGTCGCACAGATATTTATGGTTCTGTACATGTTTTTCGGTTTTGGTATTAAACGGTCCGTAACACTGGACACATTGAATCGACAGTAATTAGATGATTGGAAACGCTTCTTTTTTCTTAATTTTATACGTTTAAAGCCACAAGTTTGAAAATTAACATTTTTACTATATACCCATACAATATAGCGCCGTCATGCGAGGATTCAGAGAAACTTACTACTTTTGCTGTTGTGATATTTCCACGGAAATTTTACAATAACAAACTAATGATCACAATGCCACAATGACGTGAATCAAAAATAATATATGATAGCCTATCAAGTATAATTCTTAAAGGCATCACGCTATAAGCACATATTAAATACTTTAAAATCTTGACTATCATTATCTTATAGCAAAATATATATAGGTCAGATTAGGGTCGCGTATCTTTGTAACAGGTTAGGGCCTCGCGAGGAAAATTCTCATCACGTATTGCGTTTGTTCAATATTTTATTTTCCGTCATCACCCTGTTTGTACGGATAGGATGGTGTAACTTTATCCTGTAATAATATTTAAGAGATGACTGACTTCTATGATACTTCTATGAAGTAAAATTGAAGTAGATTCAAATAAAACAATATTATTGTCATGTAATATAGTATATACAAATGTTTATTATTACACATCAGGTATATGATTTACGACCTAGTGGAATTCTCGGAGTTGTAATAACCACAAGTTTAGTAATAAGGGTGTAATGAAAGTGAAATGTTTATAAGGGCAATTTTAAAGTACTGTTAACTTAATATATTCTTCATATAAATATTGCAGAGGGAGTTTCTTGTTAGTCTCGTAAAATACTGGCATGGTATGTCATCTCAAACCGAATTGATTATTAAGTCGATTTTAAATCTTTAAATCTTACTAATTTTTAAATCTTACATATGTAAGATTTGATGGTAGAACTGAATTATGTCGTGAAATAATTTCGTTTAATTCGCTATCATTTAATTTGAAAGTTCCATTAATTTTCGCTTTTAAATACTAAATATTTAAAGTACTTAAGCATTTTCTAGATTTTCTTACTGAAGTTGGTTTTTTTACTTTTTATTTTCTACACATTAAGCCGAAACGACTCATTTGTGGCGTCCTTTTTTGTATCCGGGTAAAGATGATAAAGAAATACATTAATAACAATTGTGCAGTTTCTTCTTTTAATAATTCATTTTAATTTCCTATTAAATCAATTAATATTCAACAATTACGAGGATAAGGGTTTAGCTTTTAACACATTATTTGTAAATAATCACAATGTACAAAACATGAAATACAATCGTTTCATAAAATGGTTAATTTTGCGATCTAGCCGTGACATATATTACTGACAGAATGATTATTTGTGTTTACAGCTAAGAGCATTTCATGAAATTTCATTTCCTCTAACGACCAATATTTTACCTTCATGTTCGCAACCGGATATTAGACTATGTTGGTTATATTCATATATCAAGTGGGCAACTAGTAAAATATTCTTCTCCATCTAATGTATAGTGGTAAATAGGTTCCTTTTGTAAATAGGTTTCTTCAAATGTTCTTAAAAAATTTAAAATATATTTATGACAGGAAACAATATTTTTTCGGTAATTAGTAAAAAAATTAACAAGTTTTCGTGTTGAGTTTAGTCCGATAATTTTTTTTATAACACTCCCATGGCCCGAGACGAGTTCCATCTCCGGAGCAACGGAAGACGGTATAAAAAAACGTGTAATTACGATACTGTGTTACGATTAGATGTTTACTAATTTTTTATGAATTATTTTTAATGCGTACTTTTTAAACAGAATGATTTAACGCAGAAAATTAGTAAACATTTAATCGCAATTTGAAATAAAATATTGTTTTTTATATACCTAATGTTTACTTTAATTTATTAAAAATTAAAATAATACGTGTCAGTATTGTTTTAAATTTTAATATTTAAAATATTAAAAAAAATCAATATACTAGGTATGTGGATGAGCCGATGCGTGTAAAGAGCATCAGTACCATGTACTCGGCTACTACAATTTTAAATTGGTCAGACCTATATGTAATGGCTAAGTACTGACTCCGGATAAAAGTTCAAATAATAGGCAAGAAAACCACTCGGACCAAGGTGCAGGTAATAAATAGCCCTTACCTATAGTATCTTACCTTCTCTAATGAGCTTTCTTAAATTTTTTCTTCTAGAATCATATTTTAACTTATGCCTGAAGGAGCCGGCAGGCTTCTGTAATGTTAATCCGTGATAATTCGATGCACTTCACGACATTTTGACTATTCTTTGGTTATTTTTAAATGTTGTACCACAACATGTAGAAAACGAAAGAAAAATTTCTCTATAATTACGCACTCAGCTCATCAACTTGACAAATCCCGAAGAGGCAGTATTTAATTTGTTATGAGCCTAATAATGCCATCTTTTGGCACGTAGGTTGCAACTCTAAATGATTAGGCTCTGTACTCACAATCAGTAGTTCTCTTGCCAATACTTAAATTACATCATTGTAGGTGTACGAAATAAAGCTGCAACGCTTCATCAGTAGGGTAAAAATAAATATATGTATGACGCCTCATGGATCCCAGAATTGTTTTCAGAATGAGTAATGTCTACTACTTGTAATAATTAATAATATATTGTATTAAAAGATATGCAATCAACAAAAAAAAACGACTACGATTTGAACAAGGTGAATTTCTTGGTTTCATATCCTATTTTTAAATTTACTTTGATGTACCTGATATCGCCGTCCCACTATCAACCGTAAAAAAGTGCCACTGGAAATCAGCGCTGCAGTATTCATACACCATGCAGTATGCATATCTGTGAGCTTATAGTATTAATAAACGAAATATAGTTAATTACATTTGTTTCCAATACATATATTTTTTCTGCACTAATATTAATTTGATTAAAGAAAATTTAATTATATGTATATAAATATTTCTTTTGTTTCAGGGTCTAGTGAGGAATATTAAGCTGTACTCGAATGTAGAGAATATGAAGGATTATATTTGCAACGTAAGTACATATTTTACTTATATTTTGTATGTGTCTATGATTTTTATACAAAAAAAATCTTAGTTTGATAAATATAAGGCTATCTTAACGATATTCATGACGTCGCAAATATTAAATAACATTATCATACTACTATAAGTAATTACCATGCGCTGTAGGCTTCTTTGTCAACGTATATATGTTCACCCGTATGGTAAGGTAAAATATAATAAATTAATTTTGTCAATTTTTAAATTAATAATTTATATTCTTTTAGGACTATGCACTACCAAAAAGTGTAAGTTTATTTTTTTAATTATCTAAAAACCTGCTTTATGTTTCCGTAGATAAAATTAAATTATAAATTAATAAAATATTTCGGCAAGGCTTCTGTGGAAAAATATATAAGTATCTCATATTCTTCTTTTTTTTACTTCAGTACTCAATATTGCACTGCATATTAATTGGTGAGTCAAAAAATGAAAGATATTTTTCGCATATTTTATTATATTATTCAACAAAATGTACATAAGTGTTTTATGTAATTTAACCTACTGAAAATAATACAATAATAACTATTTATATTTGTGTACTCTATTCCGTTGATCTAGTTTTTTTTTCTAAGTGGGCCGTATACTTTTTATCTATAGAAAATACAGTAAAACCGTCTTAGGAAACATGAAGAGACTTTCACGAAACCAATTTTAGAATAATTTAGTAATTTTTTTTATAGTGTGTGTGGCCCGTGACAATAAATGAATTCGAATAAATTTTAGTTTTTTACGTTATTCAACTTAGTTTTTATTTATTTATTTTGTACACACAATAAAATTAAAGAAAACAAAATATGCATGTAAAGTTTTATATCAACATTAGCTGTTGTGGTCGGCCCGAGCCCGTGCAGAAATACTAGAATTTATTTATCTGGTTCGGGAAATTGATCTGGTCCCTCGTAATAGGAAATAAAAGTTAATATGGACGTTTTATAAAGAGGTAAAAAAGGCCAATAGATAAAAGGTTGACTGGCTGTCTCCGACAGTTCAGACATTCGTAAAACTAAGAAACCTATTCCTAAACCAATTCAAGACATGATCAATAATGATAAATTAATTGAATATTTTATTATATAATTCTTTGTTATTGTTGTAAATTAATACAGCACTTACTCTAGTAATTGAAGGTAACGTAAAAATAAAATATTTTATACCGAAAAGGGTGACACATGACAAAAATATAAAATTGTTAGTAATGAAATATATATAAAGGGAGTCAAGATAAATGTTTGTCTATCGTTTTCTCCTTCGTTTGTCAATCATATTTTGTTTTATTTGGTAGCTATTTCTTCAGGAGGATTAGGATTAGTCATAAAACTGTTTGGAAAAAGAACGTTATTTAATGATTATGGGCGAATTTTCAACACTAATAATTAAACCTTAAATAATTAAAGTATCTTCAGGTGTATAAAATTAAAATCATTATTAGAAATATAACTAACAAAGCAATATAGACTTGTCAGTTATTGATAACTGATAGTATGTGTTAAATATGAATCACTCTCAGCATTCATACTGAGGTTTTATCCGAAATAAGTTTATATGAGGATGGAACATTTTACGAGTAGTACGAGTACTTATTGTTTTTTGGCTTACTCGTCTATCTCAACTCTCTCTCTCTATCTCTCAATTAATGTAAATCAAACTTGTGTTATTTCTTCTGTAGAACACTGATGATTTGGAGTCGGAAAGTGACATCGTAAGTGAACTAAAATTATTAAAACTTTTACTAATTATGCTTGTAGTTATTTTATTTTTAATTTCCAATAACAACATTAAAAAATATTATAATAATCTATCAGCTTATTATTTTCCTATATATTTTATATAAAATATTATCAAGCTAGTTACTTCCTGTAAATACTTCTTGAAAATACTTTTGTATATTATAATCCATTATTAAACTATGTGTTCTAACTTAAACTTAACCGTGCTTTTTAATTAACTAAAAATTAACTGTTTTAGATTAAAAGTGAAAGAATGTATGTATATTATCCCATTAAAGTTTAACGTGTTTGCTATTTTACATTTACAATATCACATTTTATTTTAATATTGTATTTATAACATTTTATTTATTAAAGATGAAAACATTACTCTAGGAAAATTTTAAGTATTTTTTATTTATAACGTAAACATTTGTTTTCATTTCATTATTACAAAAAAAAATATTATTTTTTAAACTAATATAAATATTTTTTTTTTTAGTTTACCGATACAGATAATAACTCAATGACAAGCGGTGAGTCATTTTCTTTTTCTTTTGGCAATACTTCTTTACACAAAAAAAACAAGGTTTCAAAATTATTCAAGTGTTTCAAAACGATACTCCTCTATAATAATTAAAACAAGGGAAACATCGCGTCAAAACCTGCATACGTGAAAATCCTTCACTATGGTTTCAAATATGTTTATGAGTACAGGGGGGCACTGAGAAAGTTTTACGAAATAAAGAAAATTAATTTATACGGTTATTATTCTATCGAAAGAACTCTCCAACAGCATCTTTACAAATTTCTTGAGAAAAACTTATTTTGAAAACAATTTTTCCAGTTCACCAACAGCCCATCACACACCTCTTGAACAGCTTACTCGTTTAATAGCCCATCTTACAGGAGCAAAAATGTTATCCCTTGGAACTCATATTATATTTTGGAAAATAAAAAAGTTACATGAGTTGAAATCATGTTTATAACAACATTATTCCAAAAATTTAACGACTGTCTAATAAGTCTATCAATACGAGTATCGAAAGAGCGAGCGCATTGTAGAAAAATCATAGAATCTCTTGTTTGGTCGCTTATTACTCCTAACGTGAGGGAGGTTGTGGCATCCAACAAGAAACTTTTCTCCTCGTTCAAAAAAATTAGCGTAAAATCGTGTAAACGCTGCCATCTGTAATATGTGCTGAATATCTTCATATCTCGGCTATTAACGTGACGAGTTTTTCAATCCCAGTATTAACCTTCTACAAAAACACTTTTTCGCAAAATTTTCTGGGAGGCGTGAAAGAATGGTGCATATATAAGTATACCTAAACATCTATGTATCTATTCAAGCAAATCTTATCATTATGTTATTTCAGACTATCAAATTAAGAAAGAAAAGTGTGAAAAAGGTGAAAAAGGACAGCAAGGCCCTAAAGGCGATAAAGGAGAAAAGGTAGAAAAAATATATTTTCTCATCTATATGTTTTTGAAACATTACCGTGTCAGGATAGTTTCCCTTCTCGCGGTGCTCTGCCTACGATACAATGACATCAGGTCTCTGCTGTCGACGGTTGCTATGCTCTGTACCACTCAGTTTAATTCCGACGAAATTATGTTCAATATAACAATTTTACCTGTCTTGATATTTATAACCTTCCTTTTAAATTAAACGTGAAATATTTAAACATGCTTAGTGGCCGACTTTAAAAGTCAGTTAAAATTAGGCACTTCTTTTTCGCTAAAAAAAACTCACCTCTGCTTAGAACATATAGCCTGTCTGCTCATTTTCAATTAAATAAAAACCATTAAAGTTTACCTAGATCTACTGTTACGCTTGTTGAAACTACTCGAACTAAAGATAGAGGACCTTTCGGTATAAGGATGCGGTTGGTAGACATCCTATTACCATATCAACACTTATTACTCATGGATTCCTCTCCCGGGCTGTTATTTCCATATGAATTGTTTATTTTTCCAGGGAATGCGTGGTGAATTCGTAAAGGGCCCGGAAGGTCCGCCAGGACTAAAAGGAGAGGAGGGTCCGAGAGGACACATTGGTCCTACAGGTTTAACCGGCGTTAGTAACTGTCCACTACTAATCATAATTAAATTAATTAAGTGTTAGTTGAAGCTTTTAATTTTATGTATGTAATAGGTACTTACATTATAAATTAATTATCATTTGCTTCGGTAAAGGTTAATTATTTGAATATCTGCATAACTTGAAATACAAATTATTGTCATCATTGAAATAAAAATATTGGCCCTGCATCAATAGTACAACGTCTAGTCATTTGTAATTAAGTTGTGGTAAATTTCTCAATAATTGATATTCATGTAATTTAAACATTCTTTTGTAGTAACTAGTAAGCACTAAGTAAGTAATAGGTATAAGTAAATAAAGTAGTAGTAAGAAGTACTTAATAAATGGTTGTGCGCTTTGAAAAATTTCAGATAATTCATTGTCTTTATATTTTTTTAGTCTTGCCAATGCTCTGAATCAATAGTATCGAGCTTATTAAAATCGATGAAAGAAATGAGGGGCCCCCCCGGAGAAATGGGTCCACCCGGACAAATGGGCCCGCAAGGAAACCCCGGCTTAACGGTATGATTATTTATGTGTACTTTAAAAATAACGGAGGTTTGTTTTTTATTGATTTCATCTTTAAAAAAGCAATGAACGTAAAACATTTTAGGTTATACATTTAATTCTATTCTATTTTACTCTACCAATCCTCCTGAATCCACTCCATTTCGTACCTCAACTACTAAACGTAAATTGGCTATTCATACATAATAATGGCGGTAATACTTTCGAATGCAAATCACAAAATAATTATGAAGGTATTGATCGCGTTAGTTAGTTTTGTAAGGAATTAAAATTTCATGGTGCACAAATTTTTGACATATTGTCAATTTCTTACAAAATTGCGGGTTTCAAGGTTTACGTAAATATCGAACGCTGGTGTGCTGTCCTTCATTGTATAAATAAAGCACGTCAAATTCTTATCCAATATTTTTTTTCTAAAAACCAAACTAATTTGATAACAACAAACATGATTCAAAATAAATCTTAGTCTAATAAATGTATTATATAGTTTTATAATAAATTTAAAGGGTCAGCCAGGAAATCAAGGTGAGCAGGGTCCTAGAGGCCTTAAGGGTGAACCAGGTCCGCAAGGAATACCTGGGCGTCCAGGTAAAGATGGAGTGTCTGTTAAAGGGGAGCCAGGTAAAGATGGAACTCCAGGCTCCCAGGGAAATCCAGGACCAATAGGACCTCCAGGGCCTCCCTGTTCTGTGAACAAGGTATTTAAAACTTATATTTAAAAAAAAATTAACGTACTTTAAAATGTTAGTTATTATATTTTTGGTCATTTATTTATTTAATAATATATGTAACTTGGACACATAAAAAAAGAAAAGTAAAGAAGAAAATTTGTACAATGGATCAATGTACCATTTCTATAAGAAATCTTTACCAGTAGGAGAGGATAAGAATGAAGTAGAAATGGGTAAAGAACGGGAGAAAATCAAATTAGCGTGCACACTGTAGTTGTTGTACACACTATTGCATCGGCCGATGCTTATCAGGGTGCATCACAAGCTGAGAAGATACATTTGCACTCAATCATGAATAGACTAATAATCGTTTTCACATTTAAAACAAAATATATCATGTTTTACTTTGACAGGGAACAGAAAGAGAAGCTATACCTGGACCCCGAGGTGACCAAGGGCCAATAGGCCAACCAGGAGCAAATGGTGAAAAAGGTAAAGATGGGGAAAAAGGAAAAGACGGGAACAAAGGAGATAAAGGAGAGAAAGTAAGTAATTATGATCACCTATTTTAATTTTCTACTATTGAATCTTGATTATTACGACACAATAGACTGAACAATTTTTGTTATCGTATGAAATAACACGAGTAAATGCAGGTTTTTTAACGTCGATTCTTTTAAATTATTCAAATCATACAAACTTTTAATAAATATACTTTATTAGAATTAGTATATATTCTCATGTAATAAAAATATCTATAAGCCTTATTGTGTAAAGAAGTATCCAAATAAAAAAAAACTTTAACGACTCATTATGTTTAAGGGAGATAAAGGTGAAAAGGGTGACAATGGACAAAAAGGAGAAATTGGACCCGCAGGACTCAATGGATTACCGGGTACACATGGAAATCATGGTTCGCCTGGAAAAGAAGGAATAAAAGGTACCAAAGATCTTAATATTATACAAGAACATTAAAGAACCCGGACATGTAAATAAGTAAAATAAAATTAGAGTTTTAATAATGACTACCAAATAAATGTTTATTTTTCTTAATTTTGTATTTAAAATGACACTTATTTAGGTGAACCTTGAAATTGGATGTCGTTTCAGGTGATAAAGGGGACAAAGGTGACCAGGGGTTTCCAGGACTGCCAGCAAGGCTATCTTCTATCCTTGATCCATCTCCGGACCCGGATGAAAGTAAGTCCTAGAATAAATAAGTATTCGGTAACATTTGCAAAGCTACCACTAGACCTCCTATATATGAGTAATTTTTAACAATTACGATTATTGTTCACTTCGGTGGATTTTTTTTATTTTAAGGCTTATCTTAGTTGTTTACCTTTAAAGTATACTTTATCCTATTTTATAAAATGGGTGTTAAAGGGCAATAAATTTCATGAATAGTTATCAAGAAATATGTGATTGAATGCCATCGAAAGTGTAACGCACTCACCAAAATGAAATTGTGTTGAATTGGTATAATAAATAAGTATAAAGCAAGTTTTAATATTGAATACATGATTTTTTAAACAAATAGTGAAAGTGTAAAATAAATTAGCCGTGTTCGCTTAATTTCGGTGGAATTTTTAATTTCGGTAACGTATTTTAGTCAACGGAATCATCCGATATGAAAAAAGAAGGAAAAACAAACAATAAAAATAATATTGTTTAGTATAAAATTAACCCTAAAGAAGTGAACATAATCTTAAATTACATACAATATACAAATTTAAAACAAAATGAATAAACGATAGACAACATAAATTAGCCACGGAAATGAATAATTTTTGTCTCAATTACCGTTATGAGCTACTTACGTTTGTGGCGACAATACGCAGCAAGCGAAATGTGCACTGCTGGGCCAGACTGTGGAGCGTGACAAATTGGAAAGGAGGCTGGAAGTGGTATGCACACAAAGAATTATGTGGCAAAGATAGCCACGTACAAGTATACCTTATACCTGTCGTACCTGTCAAAGCTTTTGCGGGGTAGTTACATAAACAGTAGTATGAGCCGCCGATACTGTAACTATATGTCAAATAAGTAAAGGCAGACGTTAATCTAAATAAAAAAAACAATATTTGTATTATATAGCATTTTACCAATAAAATTGGGTTAGGTCCCATCGTGACGAAAAGTTGGGCTTTTAAATTTTTTTTTAACTTATTTATTAGATTCCTAGCTTAATTCTATTTGTTGCCCAGAATAGATAAGTGATAAGTTATTTTCTTAAAAAATATAACAACAACATTTCAGGGTCCAATATTACCGTTTCCAGTCATGCCGCTTAAAATTTACGCCTGGAAAAATGATACGTATCTTAAAGAGATTCTTAATATAATTTATTCAACCAAGATCGACAGGATAAAGTGTTCATCAAAACATGGAAGCAGTCAAAAAATTTTGCCACTAACAATCACCCATAAAACTACCGACTATTTGTGTGTTGCATAACTAAGCAGAGTCGCTATCCCGGCTGATCAACAATTGATTTGAGCGTTTTGAGTTCGACTTAAATTAAAGCAAACTATTAAAGTAAAAAATGTTTAGTAGATTTTTATCATATCATTATTTATTATACGCACCACATATTGATCTATGTACCAGAATGTTCTTGTCTTTATCATCACCATGCACCCTAATCTGTAATGTTATTTTAAAACAAGAAGGATGATAAAAAAACTAATTTCAAAAAGATAGGTTTAAAAAAGTTAAAACTATTCTTTATTGATACGAGTACCTAGTTCATAGTCAATAAAAGTCGAGAAATCCGTCTAAAATCGATCTCTTCACCACAATCTGCAAATTTCGATCTTACGACTGATTTTAAAGAATATTCAACTTCTTTTTGTAATAGAAATAGTAAAAGAATTATTTATGTCACAAGTCGACAAATGGGCAAAAGAATCATATGAAGGTAAGTGGTCACCGTCGCCCATGTACAATAGTAACACCGGAGGCAACTGATGCGTTGTTGGCCGAAAAGGAAGCGGGACATTTGGACATACATTTACGTACATTTTGCGATCGATTCCAGAAGAAGAGTGGTAGCTAGCCAGGCAGGCAAAATACCCTACCATCATATAAGTACTATTGGGTAGTACAGAGCCAGCGACCTCCAACAGGAGGAACATGACGCCATAGGCTCGTCTGTTGTTCCGCAGAGTACACTAAAAACACAGGACGTTGGGTTCGACTCAAGCATGGAGCCCTTTTACACTTATGATCTGGATGTTCCGATTATAATCGAACATAGCAATGGCCATATTTACTTTGAATTTAATGTTAAGATACTAACTATACTTAATTCAGATATTAAGAACAATATGAAAGCGTGTGGTGAGCCCACTCTGGAAAATCTACTTTAACATTAACTTTAACTTTATTTATAAAAAAAGTAAGTCAAATAAGTAATCAGCAATACTAGCCTACTAGCTTGAACTTGGGTCACCCGGCTTGAATCCGGCACGCACTTATAATTTTTCAAACTATGTGCATATTACAAATTAACTATCGGTTGCTCGGTTGCTTCGGTGAAGAAAAACGTGAGAAAACGGGCATACCTGAAAGTTCTCCATAATTTTCTCAAAAGTGTGTTAAGTCTGCCAACCCGCACTTGGACAGTGTAGCAGACTAAGCTAGCAGTAAGCCTAGGAACGCGATAATTGTGGAATACTATGATGATAATCATGATGATTAAAATAGGTTTTGTAACGAGAAGAACTAAATAATAGGCAAAAAACAATATAAACAAAACAAAGTTATCCATAATAATAGCTATGAATAATAATAATAATATTATAATAATAGCTATTAAAGCGCAATTCTTAGCGCTTTAGAAAAATCCTAATATTATATTGATTATCGAAATCAATACAGCGTTTTTAAGTGTCAAATACTTTTTTACTTTATCCAAATGATAAACAGAAAACCAACATAAATTTCAATATAGAGCTAAGAAATCAGATCACGTAAATATAATAACATAAGTAGATTGAATACAAAAATATTTTAGCTACTATTCTCCTTATTGGCTTTGATCCTTCTCTCCTGGCCATATACGGGTCATTGTCCATCGGACCTCGAAAAGGTATTTACGTCTCTTTTTATCAATACCGCGATGAAAGAGATAAACCCTATCCGGATTCCTCTATCTATCTAAACAGCCGTGTACCGCGTCTGGTAGTGTCGTTTTTCATTTGAGTGGAATGCTCTCCAAGTTCCTTGTTATCTCAATCATATTATTGTGATTTTATTTATTCGCCATCGTTCCTTTGAGGTTTTTTTTATAAATATCATATTATTGTAATCAGACCAGCATTCTGATTACAATAATATGGTATTGCATCTAAAATAGGTACTGTTCATACAATCCATTCTGTCTTAAAGAACATGGACTTTATCGACAGTGTTATCATTAATTCTATGCTGTTAAAAACCTATAGCCCTATATATGACCCTATAGCTCAGTTGGTAGTGACCCTGCCTGAGTGAGGGGTCCCGGGTTGGATCCTGGCCGGGGCAAACAATTATGTGGCAAATAAATGTTTGTTTTTGGGTAATGGGTGTTTGTGATGTCACATTTGTGTATGTCCATGCCAGCTGCAACATAGGGAATCCTAGTGCGGGGGTGTGAGTGTGAAAGCGTTTATTTATTTATTATTTTATTTATTTAGACCATATTTGCTACAAGGTGTATCAGAGACCATATTAAATTAAACACAAATTAAATTACAAATGAAACACTGAAATATATTAGAAGCAATAAATGACAGAAATGATAACAAATATGCAAAAAAAAACTTGTTTTTGAATTTAATATACATTTTTATATTACTTTACTTGTAACTTGAACGATTTATCCTTATTTTCTTTTTTTTTATAAATCACATCATGAATTAATATTGAATATAAATCAAAGTATATACCAAATTCGTTTCTATTTTTCTTTACCAAACCGGACATTGATTTCTTACATTAAAATTTTTTTGACATATCAAATGACAATGAAATTCATGACAATGTCTTCATTATATTGTAGTATTTACAGTATTGTAAATACTACAACATTATGCATATGATTCGACTCCGCGCCTACCATGTTCTTCGCTATGTCACACATCCACACTAAGCGTAAGTACACGTTTGTTTTGTAGCAGATTATTCTGAACTTACATATGCTAATGTAGGCCTTCAACATTCACTGCTTATTTGTTTTCTTTTGTTTCTTGAACTATAGATATCGAGGTTGATAAATCCGGCTTTGAATATCGCGATAATCCACACCCAATACTTATCCGTTGAAGTAATGGCAACCTTGTAGTATCGCTAGCGTGTTATTGTGTTGTCTCATGTTAATTATTATCAAACACTTTTTGTCAAAAACTAAAGTATGCATTTGAAATTTATATGATCCAATTACGAACATTCATATTGTACATAAACCATTTTTATTTTTGAGGCTCATGTTGTAGGGAAAATTAAAATCCAATTAATATTGTACATTGTCAACTATGAAATGAAACTTGTACAAAAATCTTTAATATTACAGAACTCCATCCGCGTGCGTCACATTCGGACTTAAGCCTTTTTTAATATGGAATCAGCAAAGGGGCATAGCTTTACGTGGTTATTTTCAACTGTATATATTTATTTTAATTAAATATTATATATTTTGTATCTTCTCTGTGCATATCACAAGTCTACAAAATATTCCAAATCTTATGTATTTTACTTCTAACATACCATAAGAGAGTGAGATAACCATAGACTAAAAAACTTATAATCTAGCACAGATAATACTGTATTTCCAACAAGCTCATCGACCCCCAAATCAGTTTTCGTTGATGTCGACTCCTAGGAAACCGATTTCAACCCCCAAGGGTCACGATATCGACGACTTTGGGAATCTCTGGGCTAGACTGGTTGCGCTTATTTATTATTGTGTGTTCATTACTGTCAGGAATAAGGTTTTGTAAGAAATAAAATTCATGGAAATCCTACCAAAAAGTCGGAAGATTAAATGTAATTTTTGTATAAAAATCTGAAACTAATCCACGTTAAATTTCTCTTTTATGTTCAATAAAAAATTTGACTGGATAAATCCCTTCTCGACGAACTGTTTTTTTTTGCTAAGCGTACTTGTAATTTTGTTTATTAGTAAATTTCATCTGTGCGAAACTGATGTGGGACTAATAAAAAAAAATTATATGAAAAAAATTGAGAAACTCTAAGATTATTTTAATACCTAAGTTGTAAGAATCGTTGACCCTGAAAACCTTATTACGGGAACAACCGATAATACCTGTACAAGTTTCGTATATCATCCTATTATAAACCATCAATTATCATAATTATAACGTGAAGATGACAACGTTTCGACAATTACAGATGCGGCTATTGTAGAAAAACTTAGAGGTCCAAAAGGAGATAAAGGAAACGCTGCAGAAAAGGTAACAAAATACTGGAATGTAATTTAATAAACACGAATTATTAAAACTTCTTCATTTAATAATAATAATAATATTTAATAAACACGACTTATTAGAAATCTTGTTTACTATAATTTTAAACAAAAAAATATACCATGAAGTATCTTAAGCGCATGAAAGACTGAAAAACCCCCCTGGCGGCTTCACCTGCGAAAGACATGCTTGCGCTGGAGATCTCGACATTTTTTGAAAAAAAAAATATGGCTCATGTCAAAGATATTCAGTAGTTTTGTAGGTAATCCATTACAAAAAAATGTATGGACAAACATTTTTTATTTTTATTTATTTATTGATTAAATACAATAATATTATTATTTTATAATATTAGTATACATGAAAATGAATTTGTATTATTAGTATTTTTATTTACCTTTCAAAATGTACAGGGAACTAAAGGCGATGTAGGACCAATTGGCCCTCAAGGAATGCCCGGTGCTGATGGTAGAGATGGATCTCCTGGTGAAAGAGGCCCTCAAGGCCATACAGGAAAACAAGGTGCTGAAGGTCTTAAAGGAGATAAAGGTGCTCCAGGAGACCCAGGAGCTCCTGGAAACGTAGCTGTACCGGATATGGCTTTAATTAAGGTAAATTTTTTTTAATATTTGTGACATTTTGGATATTTTTTTAATGCATAGGAGTATATTAATAAAAGGCGCAATGATCTTGAGTTAGCAAATATTTAGTTATCTTAATGTATATGTTAAATAATATTCACTTTTCTTCATTTTATTTATGTTATTATTTGTACAGAAAATTAAGCACCAGCAACAATTAAAAGAAAAGAAAAACTACACACTTTTACATAGCTATACATAGATAAAGGTATAGCCATATTGCATCTTTTAGATAAATCAGAGGAAGTGATAAAATACAAAAACAAGTAGAAGGGGTATAGGTATACACAAAATAATTAAGAGGAAAGATAACAAGCTTTAATTCATGATATGAGAAACTGGGAAGATCTAATCGAAAAAAAAAGAAAAATGGAATAATGTATATTTTATTTCTGCTAGCGTGTTTTTTTTTATATTTAGAAAAATTAAATAACATATAATTTTAGGGTTCTAAAGGAGAACGCGGTCTTCCTGGTGAACGTGGTCCAAGAGGCCCTCAGGGCCCTAAAGGAAAACCAGGAAACAGGGTAATATGATAAAATTATATATTTTGATTGACTGTAATAATATAACATAATAATAGTAATAACTGATTGAGTGTAATAATTAATCTAATAAATTATTAATGTTTTAAGGGTGCGTCAGGTAAAACCGGAGATAAGGGACAAAAAGGAGATACTCCAAAAATTAACATAGAAAAGGTTAGTCCATCACATTCTTTATGTTGAAGTTAAAAATGATGGATCTAGGCCGATATGATTTAAAACAATTGTAAGAATATTTTTAAACTTATTACAATAATTAGTGATGCAATGTTAGTGAGAAATATATACGAAAATGAAACGAATACACTTTCATCTGATATAACTGGGTAAAAACAAGAAAATACATTGCCTCGTATTTAAGCAAATGTTTAACTGAAAGCAATTGCTATAATTTCATTAAAGTTTGATTGTTGTATGTGGTGTACAATAAATACACGCAGCTTAAAGGTGATAAAGGAGACAGAGGCGACAAGGGTGATAAGGGTGAACCTGGAGTAGGAGGAAAACCGGGGCCACCAGGATTATGTATTGAATCAAATTACACTTCTCATCCTGGTCCACCTGGACCGCCTGGGCCCCCAGGCCCTCCGGGGACATCGATTCTAGGACCGAAGGGTGAACCAGGGCAAGTTTTTATGTTGGATAATGAAACAGGTATATTTATTTTTTTATTATATATGTCAAACGCTGTTCATCAATATAAGTTGCTTATCCTAAAAGTTTGGAGAGAACTTCATATCGAATTGGGCTAATATCTAATTGCGCTTTTCTAAATGTGTTCTTAACAGAGTCTAGAAACATTAACATAATTATTTTCAAACAATTTTAAATTGAATCATGTGTAAAAAAATTTCAGAGACACTGAATGAAGACGAAGACTTTTACACGACTCAAACTATTATTTTTCGGACTACTAAGGCCTTGTTCAAGGTAACAAAAAAAATACTGATTAAGTTATATTGATATTTTTCTTTTGCTTCAGTGTCAAAAAAAACCCATCATAAAGTCATAATTGATCACGGTAATTATTTTTTTTTTATTTTGGCAATCTCTACCAGCATTAAAAAACTTTTATGTTATTCAGAATGTGTGTGAATATGAAATTACACTTATTTTGTAGTTGCCTACAAATTTTATCATCTAAGTATTATTGCAGAGAACTATGACGACGCGAGTAGGAACATTAGCTTTTATTATGGACCTAAAAATATTGGTGATCAGAGTGGAACAAGGATGGAAGCACGTACCAGTAAGTCACAATACATTACCTAAAAATATTTGGTAAATCAATTGTGCTAACGGAACATTGTTAAAATGTGTTCTTAAAAGTATTCATGAATGTAGACAACAGAGATGATTTCGCGTTTGTGTGATACAACTCAGAAGTATTTTGTCTTATGAGTATTGTTGAGGTACAACCCATATTGATATAATATATTAATTATAAGTATATCAGTATAGGACGTTTCAATTTGGTAAACATTTCTGTGTATGTAGACAGGCCGACAAATTTTGCTGCAAAATGTCCCTCTTTAACGAATCCTGAGAAAATGGCATAAAATATAGATAGTCAACCTCACAACCAGCTTAGCTCAGTTTTATTTACAGATGGGGTCCCTAATCGAAGGCAGAGAATTGTCTTCTAAACCTATCCTTAAAGATCTTAACACATTGCAGCCAAGAACTCAAGCGTCCGATGATTTAAAAGAGCATAGATTCGTAAGTTAATTTTAGCTTCTTCTGTTATTTCTATGTACACACATGTGTGTATAAATGTGTAATATGTGTACATGTGTGTATACGTCATCATTGAACTCATACTCTCTGCTGACATTTATGTAGTATGTGACATGTATGTACCAGAGCTTACACACATATGCCATTAAAACTGAGAATAAAGTTCGAGGTTTATATCTATACTTATAGAAATAGCTATGTCTGTACCAGTAATAAATCAGCAACGGGGTCAAATCTGTACATAAAACGTCTTTTTAGAAATTTTAATACAGATAGGCTTTGACAACGATATAAGGGGTGAAAACACATTTTATTAAAATTTTTGTCTGTGTGTTTGACCACGTATCGTACTAAAACCATTGAACAGATTTGGATGATACTAAGTATTTTAGTAGTTTATGTTATGTTATGGTTTAGTTTATCTATGTGTTTTTTATGCCGGGGAATAAATTTGTTCCGGCGGGATAGGAAATAAAGGTTAATATGGAAATTCTATTAAGAGGTGAGTAAATATATTTTTTACTACCTGGCTGCAGCTATTACAATAAATTAATATTTTTCTAATACACAAAACCACAAAAACCATAATTTTTTTTAGCGCTATTGCTAAACGTTAGGCGTAGGTTTTCTTAAGCGCAACAAGGGCGGGTTAATAGTTCGTCCAATAAAATTAAAGAAAACTTAAATATACGTTTTCTTCCCCCTGACTGCCCAGATAAAAGACCTACCTATTTAGTCAAAAACTTACGGTTTGTGGTTGAATTCAAGTAGCAAAGCTTTTAATGTTCACAAAATTCCTTATAAATTAACAATCATATGACTAATTTTCAGTAACATAGTTTAAAAACGGTTTAACAAATAAAAGCATAAATGTAGAATGTTACTAAATGTATTTGTAATTGCAATTGTAACTTCCAGAACTACCTTCTAAAATAAAGAATTTCATTAGTTAAGAGCAGCAGCAGAGAAATATCCAAAGATTATGGTATTAAATTATGTAAGCAATACATAGGTTATGGCATAACAACAAACTGCATTTCTACATGCGAAAATTCTGTGTCAAAACATAGAACGGGAGAAGCAACAACATTGCAAGAATGTCTGTTTGGCAGTGTTAATATCAACTTAATTTGATAGCATTCTTCGCAGATAGGCTCCCTTTTGGATAATAAGGAAGCGTCTTCCAAACCATTCTCTGGATGTCCCAATACGGTGCAGCCAACATCTCAAACGTCAGCTTATCTACAAGAGGGGAAATACGTAAGCTATTCTTCTTTTTTTAACTTTTTCCGTCATCTAAACTTGTAAAAGGAGCATTGAACAGAACACTTTTAATAAAAGCAAGTCCCTATTTCCGTCTTTTTCTACATTTATTGCATGCATGCATGCATTTATTTATTTGAAAGTAGACAGTAAAAAAGATATTTTTAAAGATCTATTTAAGATATATTTAAGATTAAATAATTATTTTATATAATATTAAGGAGTTAATCAACTGTAATATTTCAAATTCAAGCTAAAACATTACAGATACGCTTAGCAGCACTTAATGAGCCGTACCCTGGTAATATGATGAATCATTTAAATCAAACGGGACGCAGTGTCGCTGACAATAAGTGTTACTTACAAGCACAGAGTTTTAACATTGGTGGCAATTTCGTAGCCTTCTTAGCAAATAAGTGAGTACAAATTTGCCATGGATGCAAAATTTTTTCAATACCGAAATAAGTTTCACAGGCAAGCTACTTGGGGCGATGTTTGATGACCTAATGGAAGTTAATCACTAAAGACAAGTCTTTGGTAATGTTTCCATGCTACAGAAAAACCCAGCTAATTTACTCATTCGTTAACTAGCAGGGGTAACAGTTAAAAACAGCTTGGATATGGATTAATCTCTTTTTCACTGAATATCTTTTCTGCTACTGCTAGAAACATAAAAGAGGTATTAAAGCAAAAGCTGTTTAGTCGAAAAATACTGTATCAATTATAAATATATTGGATTTCCTTAAAAAAAAAATTGTTTCAGTATTGAAGATCTAAGGTCCGTTGTGAAGACCAATAAAGATATTCCCGTAGTGAATATCAACAACCATTTACTGTTTAACTCATGGTCTCAAATGTTTGATGGCACGGAAGCTCCGTTGATGGGAGGTTTAATTTATAGTTTTGACAGACGACATGTCTTGATTGATCGTAAATGGTGAGTAAAAATTGTGAAAGGAAAAAAAAGGTTTATTTTTCATTTTGTATTTAAAAATTATATATAATTATATAACTATGTACATTGTTTTTACTATAATCGCTATCATTATCTGGACAAGTTCTAGTTTCTCCTTCGTCATTTTATGTTAATTCCTTCTCTATTTTCGATATTTTACTGTGAAAAGAAATTGCTTTTGTGTGGAAGAACACTTATTCAATTTTTCAACGTTAAGGAATACTACTTTGAATGCCAAATGCCTTGTCAATGCCTTTTTATTACCTCTTTGGGTCGTTAATTGAAGAATTAATTGATAGGATTTAATATTTAATGTTTGTTATCAAACATATGATTTAAAACTTATACATTATAACTATAACGGGTACTCACGATTTGGAACTGTCACCTATGTATCAGCCATTCATAGTCCACTGCTGAAATGAAATAAATAAGCCCTCTGAATCCAACGGCTCTCCCCGTTTTTCAGATCATCAATCCACTTGGTCGGAAAGCGTCCTTTTTTAACAAGTCATTGACGACGTTCGAGGACTTTTCCCCATCGGTTGTCAGACCTTCGAACGATCTGCCCTGTCCATTGCCATTTCAGCCGGTTAATTCTACGAGCTATGTCCCTTACGTTTGTTGGTCTACGAATTTCATCGTTACGAATCTCGTCTCGTAGCGATATACCTAATATAGTTCCCTCCATAAATGTTTATTCTTAAATTGTAATGTGTACGAGGGTATTTTAAAAAAACATAAAACTCACTTTATATTATTCTAGGCCAACTAAAGCAATTTGGCACGGTAGTGATGCATACGGAACGCGTGCAACAGAGATGTCCTGTGACAGTTGGTACAGTGGCAGTCCTTCAAGCTACGGCGCGGCTTCCTCCCTTACTGAATGTAAACTTTTAGCACAGGAAAAGTAAGTACAACATTTCTATTAACCTCACAATTTTAAGATTTTTGTTTAATAATGATTATTCTACAAATAAAAGCACGAAAATCCCTTCCATGCAAGCCTTGGAAGAAGTTTGTATGAGACTGTAGAAAGATGGATACATGCATTCATCGTAAGGCGTAACTATTCCAGTATTCGGTTCAGGATTTACGTCATAACGTTTATTTTATTTTTTTATACACTACTTGTCGTGTTCCGGCTGGAGATTTGAGAACCAGTACTTTTTTCTTATCTTCTTCTCATTTCCAGGCCGACAACGCATCAGTGATACTTTTGGTCTTGCTGATGTCCATGGCTGACGAAGGTCACTTACCATCGGGTGGCTCGTCTGCTCTTTGTCGGTTATTAACATAGATTAACATGGGTAATTGGATAATTACTAGGTTGTTGTTATTAGAGGGCAGAAAATTCAACGAACTTTCGTTGAATACATTTTAATGAGTGTTTTTCTTATGTTGTTTTATGCGGAGTTTAAATTTAAGTTATTGCCTGAACAATTAAAGAATACTGATAGAGAAATTCTGAAAGTGATTAAGACCACAGTACACTAAATAAACGGTCACTACTAGGTAAAAGGAAAGGAAGGTCAAAGGATGCATAATTTTCAATACTCACATCACCTTCATACGGAATTTCGACATACAGTGCAACCTATGGCCGGCTGAAACAAAGCTTAAGTCAGGCAAAATCTTAACTTTCTTATACTATTTAATATTTAGAAAACATTACATTATATTTTTAAACATTAATTACTAATTAATTACTAATTATAAGAGGACTAACTCTATTGAATTATTAAACAGGGTTTGTTGGTTTGTATTGTAAACTACATTCTTTATGTATCAATATTTGAAATCTCACAGAAGTTTTAACAAAAATTTACTTTCAATTACGTTCCTGTTTACGTCAGAACTATTTTCGGTATTCAAGCAATAATAACACGAGTTTCATATCATTCGTGACAGCCGTGTATACACGGCATTTGACGCTCATAACACGTTAATGCAATGTCATATAGCGGAATAGTTACGAAACCGCTGGTTTCAACAACTATTGTTTTGTATTGTTCAGATTTAACGAGAACGTTGACATACATTTGATGAGCACCCCTTTGTTGTCGCGCGAAATAATTTGTTTTATGACAAATAAAATTTATAATATTCCTGGTTGAATTTACATTAGGAATATCCGTTTATCACTTGTATAACTATAAATTTATTACCTATTCGTCATAATGCGTTTATGAACTCTTGCTTAAAATGTCAAACAACCCTATTCTAGGTACCGTTGTGATGCTAAGCTAATAGTACTTTGCATCGAAACATCACCAAAATTGCAATACTCAAACTCGCCCAGAAAACGCATGAGACATCCGCTGTAAGTATTGCTAACTATTTTTATTAATGAGTCACTTTTGTATTAAAGACGAAATTGTTTTTATATAGCCCTTTTATGTCGTAATTTAAGTTGAGACCCAGGGATTGAGTGAAATCGATATACTTAAATTGGTATCTGACTCATATGATTATCGTATCAAAACTTATGTTTTGACAATTAAATGTATGATCACCGATTTCAACAGAGATACGAAATATTCAGAATTTGTTACCTACTGAGAATAAATTGTTGTTTCTAGTGTCATTATTTATCATTCATAATATAATATTTGTATAATATTATACATATATAATCTCGATGAGGAAAAACGACACCTGAGAAAATAATTACTTCAGCATATATTCGGAAGTATCTTTATAGTAATTGAACGACAAAAAGCTGTAAATTATACATAACGGAGACAGTCATGATTACGGTTCCTAACGATTGCGAGTGATAAATGTGTGGGCAGCCGCCGCTGATCCAACACTAGGCAACTCAATCTATAACAGAGCCTAGCTAAGGAGCAAGCGTAATGACAGGGCACACACGCGTTTCAACCGCGATGGAGACTCTTTGCTAGAAACTTTTACGCATTTTGTTAGTAATCATTGTTAAAACAGTGAAGTCTGTCAGTGAAGTCTGTAAGTTTCAATCTGCTTAAATTACCAATTTTCCGTCCCCGAAAATGTCTGACCGTGATGCCAGCAAATGCTCCCGTCCGAGTAATTAACATTATAATCAAAATGATTTTTAATATTAAATGTTGCAAATGAATAATAAATTGAAGCTAGTCTGTTTTTAACTCTGATGTCTGAGCCATATCAGATTTATACATATGTATATTACTTTTTGTTTTTACTTTACAAATGTTATCTACATTTAAGCTACTAAAGAGCAGAAATACTATACAATTTTTCTGTTATTTACATAAAACATGTATATACAAACTAAAAATAATGAATTACATTCGTTCTAGATTCTTCTCTGCTAGAAAGGACATTTATTTCTAAATCATGTATACACAAAAAAATAGTTGGATGAACCTCAAAAATAATTTTACTTGCCTTACGTATATATCCTGGCATTCACATTTATATATTTTTTTAGTTTTGTTCACTATTTACACTATCTTAACGTGAAAATAATTGTTTATGTTACAGGTCACGAAAGCGAACGCAGAAACGCCAAATACAAAAAACGTAAATGGTCATATAGTCATACTGGCATTTATAACGCGAGCTAATGAAGCACCAAACATAATTATATTAAACATGGACTTATTATTTAAAGTATAATATTGATATGTTTTTATTATGGTACTATAGTGTTTAACACGTTTGCTCTTCATAAGAATCGCATGTAACTGTAATGTAAATATTATGTTATATAACGTTGTTTCATGTTACACTCGGTACATGTCGATATATAGACATTCATTCATTCATTTCATTTAAATATTAATAATAATTAAACATGTAAAAATTATGTTCTTTTAAAGTATTACTTCGCATATATTATACATACATTCTAGTTATAAGTTTAAAATAACTTTGGACAAAACGATATTAAAATAATTACGGGTACATGTAATTATCTGATATAATTATGTTACAAATGCTTAATTGTTACATTTAATATTTTTATTTCTTGCTAATAAAGTAATAATAAATATCCTATTATAGCAAAAAACTTAATTATACAAATAATTATACATACATATAACACAAACAAATCTAAACAAGTTACTTGAAAAATATTTATTATTATTTTTATTATGTCAATTATTAATTAATTAATAATTCATGATGTATTTTGAAGTAATTTACAAGGCGAATGCCCTAACATACATACCTAAAAATAATTGTATATCTTCAAAATACACGTAGATCTGTCTAGATTTTCGTAATATTGATTGACACTTAAAATGTGTGTAGACTGACAGATATTAACAGTAAACATATTATAATGTGTATCGATCGTATAATCAAGCGTGTGGTATATATACCACAAACTATAGGTTAAAACGTATAATACTCTTATTCATTATAATTGTATGCAGAAAATACTCCCTATATAATTCTATAATCAAAATACATTGAATTTAATTACAATAAATTTAAATTTTAAATATTTCTACAACAATTGTGATTTTAAGTTCACTTGTCCTAAATATTGATATATTTTAGATAATTTAAATTTTATGAACTCTGGTTTTATTTATTAATTAAAATAACTTCTTTTAAATATTTGTAGGAACAATGCCACTATTCATTTTGAATTTATTCATCTGTAGACCGCGTTTTTTCATTAAAGTTTTTTATATGCGCCAAAATTTTACTTAATCAACAATTCAAAATTTTTATTAACATTGATTTATATAATTTTTTCTTTCTTGTTATTTTGTAACATTTTTAACATTTTATGACACACACACACGCCCGAAGATTGATTTTCTGTGCGTGGTGAGAACAACACAAACATCTAGTATGCGAAACATAAGATTTTCTTAAAAAAATGTCTGGTCCAGCCGATGCCTTTAACTTTTTTGAAAATAATTTGTTACGCTTAAATTAAATTAATTATTTTATTTTACATTATATTTAAATGTATTTTGAAGACAGTATTTGGCATGTCAGTATAAGATATTGTTGGTAAATATTGTCATTTGTTAATATACAAAGAATAAAATAAATAATAACTTTTTGTACGAGTACACGAAAATCTAGTAACATCGTATATCATATGTTATTTACCCATATCGATAAAAGTTCTGTAGTTCTTTATAAAAAGTCCATGACAGCTTACACATTGTAATGTCAACTTTTGTAAAGTTAAATTTAAGAATATCGATCTCCTGACTGTAAAAGATCCTCGCCAACATGGAGATGATGAGATATGATGAGATGGAGACATACATCGATGTCTATAGGAACATTCATTATTTGTTGCTAGTCGAGAAAGAGCAACGGACGCCGTTCTTGAAGGAGCATGTGTCATAGTACTGTAGAAACATAGTTACATATACGTCAGACGGATTTTTTTTTTGTTAACTACAATTTTTTGTATTCTTCTTATTATGTACAAGAAAGATTAATTAGGGAGAAATCATACAGTTTTAGAGAATTAATTACTTTTCTTCAAGTACCTACTTCAATTACGTAGTTTATTGTTCTCTTAATATTTTTTAAAAGAAATATGTGAAGGTAAAAATTAATTAATATTTTAACATAAGTATTTGAGAGCCCTTATATAAAAAAAAAAAAATATTAATAGTTTTGGCCTCCATTATCCATTATATGAGTATCTTCTCAATAAATAAAGATCAAAGTTAAATGAATGTCGCCAAAATCAAATTATCAGTCAGTTAGAAAAACAAACATAAAACACAATGATAGCAAACTACTGTAATGTTCTTATTATGCTTAATGACTTATTTAAATCTTATCTATTTTTCATATTATTTACTATTACTATTTATTGCATATAATTACTTTTGTTACATAAAACAGAGTAAAGATACTAATAAAATCTCTCGACTGATTATTTCTTCAGTTATGCGACATTTTGTAAAACTGCTCCTTTTTTGTACATCTTATTTTAAGAACGGGTGCCATATTTAACGCTTTTATACATTTTTTTGTGTAAGAAAGTATTTAGCTTGCCTAAGATTCAATAAATATTATATTGTTTATACTTCGACATAACTAATAAATCGACTGCATTAATATAATTTTTTGTACAAATAATGGTGTTTATGATTAAGGAACTATCAAAAATTAAAATAATCTTTTAACAACCATGACATCAATTTTTTGTCTGACTGTCAGTACATTTATCATGTGGCCACCATAAAAAATAATAAGTTCATTCTTACCATATTTGAATGTTATGGTATCTTGGTTTGGACTACGAATAAAGTATGGACATGTTGTGTCGACGATATTAAGTAGGCACTTAACATCAGCAGAAATTACAGCAATATTATTGATATTATACTATTATTGCAATAAATAAATAAGGTTCTAAGACTGTGTCTGAGTATCAAGCTCCAGTTGTGAGCTGGGAGCCTTGACTTAAAAAAAACTGATTTTCTTCTCCGATATTTACTATAATTCTGTTCTTATAATATATATATATATATATAGTGGAATGCGTGTGCTTGCGCATATGTTTTGCGAGTGACTGCTGCTCCTGCGGCCGATGTACCGTAAGAAACAGACTGGAAATATATTAATAAATAATAATAATAATAATAAACGTTTACACATTCACACCCCCGCACTAGGATTCCCTGTGTTGCGGGTAGCATGGACATACACATATATGACATCACAAACACCCATGACCCGAGAACAAACATTTATCTGTTACATAAATGTCTGCCCCGGCCGGGAATCGAACCCGGGACCCCTCGCTCGGCAGGCAGGATCACTACCAACTGGGCTATGGGGTCGTCAAATTATCATCATCGCATATTAGTCCAGACTAGAATCGATACCTAAAATAATATGTTAACATTTATTAAACGACTCATAAAACTTAATAACAACTCGTTCAGGTTGACGTGCAATTGCTATTTGCATTAGTAGGGCGTCGATTTTTGTATCAGAAATATAAAAGTTCCAAAAAATACATCAATAATGTTATGATTACAATTACAATATTAAAAAATTATATTTATAGTCAGAAAATCACTTATCTATATCAAGACTTAAGCTGTAACTTGTCCTCAACATAGAGGCTTAACATATTTTTTGGAACTTTTGTATTTCTGTTTGTCTATGTCTGTCTGTCTGTCTCATGAAGTATAACACTAAAACCTCTGAAAAGATTTAGATAATTATTTACATATTTCGAACGTATAAGTTGTATTATATATGTTACAGTTAAAACCAGTTTTTAGGTAGAACGCGTTTTGCCTAGTTAGAACTAGTTTTTACTAAATGCCTTTTTTAAAACTAGAATTAAGTTTAGGTTAGGTTAGGTTCTCGAGGTGATGCGCACGGTGTTCCCACGTGCACCTCAAAGACGGAGGGATGAAGTAGCTCCAGATTCATCCTGCACAGGGACGGGCCCTGTAGAAGAGCAAACGCCGTCGGGACCGCGGAAGAATGCGAGAGCGTACCCGCAGTCCCGACAAAGGGCGCTCAGAGGAACACCGTGGGGTTTTAGCTGGTAGGAGTCCGACATATCCTATCAGTCGTCCCTGCGACTGAGAGGGTTTCCCCAGGGTTAGAATGAACGAGCACACAGCGCGTGGATGGCGCTCGGAAAGGGATTCCCCCGCACTTGTCGAATCAAGGGACGTCTTGTGATCAATTAGATTAAGATACGATGAACTTTGAGAACAGTTTTGACTGAGACTCACTTCGGAAAAACGTGTTTTGTCTAGCAAGAACTAGTTTTAACTGACATTCAATTTTGAGCATTAGTTAATCCTAGTTTTAACAAAGGCATTTAGTGAAAACTAGTTCTAACTAGGGAAAACGCGTTCTATCTAAAAACTGGTTTTAACTATAACATATACACACATATTTTTCGAAGGCAGAACGAGGGTGGATTCTTAGTAAATATAAAAAAAAAATTGACTAATCTCTCCTACTCGTCGTGCATGCTGCTGAACAACTGACCAGGCTAAGGGAAGGGTCCCTCCTGTTGGAGGGAGCTGGATTATATAACAACCTTATCCTGAAGGTACTAGTGCACGATGATAGGGTTTTATGCCTGGTAAGACAGCTACCACCATCCTAAATTTACTAGTAAAACATTTTTAATAAGCAAACTTCCTGTTCCAAGGAGTCGTTGATGAGCACTTGATATCTGGGGGCCCGTTTGATCGTTTGTCGGCTATTAATAAAATGTAAAAAGTAGAACAAAATACAGAATGGATTATATTCTACACCACTCGTTATTCCGTTAATATCAAACGAAGGTATTTTCAACAGGAGCGTGGAAATCTCATTTGCAATGGGAGCGTCGCAAAGAGATATTTTAATGCAACCCGACACAAGTGCACTTACCCGGTATGAATAATATTACAGAATTGAAATCAAAATGTGTTTGCGTAGTAATACAATAGTAATCTGTTATTAAATAATACCAAGTTAAAGCACAATTAATCTGTAATATATTATATATTGCTAACGCAAGTTTTTTGCCTTGGTAAAGACATCATTAAGTTTATTGATATTTAACATAGCCTGCGCAATCGCGTGATCACACTACATACCAATTGCCATTACAATCGCCCATAGCGTTCTTGAATTATAACAGGATATGCAGATTTTTGTAGACCGTTCATTTATTTATACAATATAATTTACGGATTGATATAAAAGTGGAAGACGGTAATATTATACGAAGCCGAGCTATCACACAACGTATAAAAGATGTTTTGAAGAGATTCTTTCCCCGTTTCATTTACTCAAAGAAGCACTTTTTCTAAACGGTACATTAGAAGTGAAAATTACATTACATTAGTGTATTTACAAAACACCTAATTGTTTTTGATTTTGAATTTCTATTTAACAAACAATATATCGTAACATAGAATATTGCACTGTAACTTTTCTTATTATTCAGAAAAGTACAACTCAAATACCACTGTCTAATTAATTGAAGTTGAAACTACAGAATATTATTGACTACTAATATTAATATCTAAGGCGCCTATTATTGACTGTAAAGGTCGAGAGCTTTGACATTGTTGTAGCAAGCACCGAGGTCAAGCCCCAAAACTGTAATTCGATAGACTAGTTCGGAGAGTATAGAGTGGATAGCGAGATGAGGTTTGAAGCTTCGAAGTTATGGCTTATAAATCGTAAAGTTAAATTAATGAACTTTATTAAATATAAATAGGTAAAATTAATTTTAGTTATGCTCTTTGATTAGAAAGATTCTGCATATTTTTTGACAATTTTTTCTGAACCTAACTTATCTACATAGTTGCTGACAATTAACATACGAAAATTATTTCAGATTTCTTGAAATAGTAAGTATAGTAAATAGGAAATGAATAATTAATAAAAATGAATGAAGAATGGTTTTAGTAGCTACAATGACTTGTGTATGTTTCATCTTGAAAATTGTAAAGATATAAACATACGCTATAAACGCTATAATACGCTATAAATTTGTGTTTATGCGGGCGTGCATAAGTTTTTTTCACTCAACTCGTTAGCTCCTATTCGCTTTTTCGTTCTATTATAATGATCGTACATCTTCAATAACGTAGTAATACATAGAAACAACTCGACTGAGTCGACAAAAAGTTTTCTAATATAATCAACCGCGACAAAATTTCACGCTCATTGTAATTGGGCTTTTTGAAAAACTTTCAGAGTCATGATTGAGGGTTTTGGCATAGAATCTTTTATCTTCTGTGGATATATAGGCAGGCTTTGTTATAAATAAAAAATATTGTTCAAACTTGAAACTGCTATTGAAACTACGTTGCCTGAAATTTATTTTGATGTTAATAAAATGCAATGTATGTAATATTCTTGTAATTTTTACATTAAACTCTCATATACCTATTTGGTATGACAGGTTCATTGTGGTCAATGAAGTAATGAGACACAAAACAACGTTCAAAACAAGTTTAATAACTGGTAATAATCTTTATAAGAGTTAATTACGTATGTTAAAAAACATCATATAACATAATAACAGTAAAATCTGTTGTTACGTATAGGTATTAATAATAAAAAAGGGGTCGCATCTATACTTAGAATATGGTTTGTAGGTAAATCTTAATGTAGTTATAGATTTAGACGTCAAAACATATTTTTATTTTTTGCCTACTTGTCTTTCTGACCACTTATCATACTAAAACGATTGAACAGATTTGAATGATACTTGGCATATTAAATTATTTATTGGTAGAGCATTTTGCCCGCCTGACTAACTACCACATTAATTCCAAATCTGACCATGAAATATTCGTTTGTATTTCAGTCGCACTGTCGAAGAGTCAGGAATAATGCGGGTTCCCCGCTTCCTTTACGGTAGGCAAGGCGTGGGTGATGCTTTTGGTTTTACTGCAGTCCATGAGCGACGGTGACCACTTCCCATAACGTGGCTCGTCCGCTCCTTTGTCGACTAGTGACATAAAAAAAAAACCTCAACTTTGTCGACTATTTAAATTAAAAAAGTTATTAATGCAACTTATCAACAATAGAAATAGTAATTCACGTTATCCTTTTTAATCTCATAAATGCAGTTTTATGTCACAATTTTTTATACGTTCTTATTATCCTAAATAATAAAGAGAAATTAATCGTTTTAGTAAATTTATTTACATATTGACATTTACATATATATTTTACGAAACTGTTTTTTAGAGCTGTTATTGTAAGTATATTGCTCTTTAGACAGTGTATTTCGGGAACTAAATTAAATATCAATAAACAGTATCACAGTATAACAGTTATAGATTAGCTTCAGTGGTAGCTTAATGTTTTGAACGTCGCCTCTTACATGTTAGAATATGTTTATGTTATGTTACACTTATGTTAGAATCCTACCCGCGCTTCTAATTTATTAAGCTGCTTATAAACGGCTCTCGTTTCGCTTCGGAAAAATTACGCCTTACACTAAGAAATAGTACCTACATAATTTTTAATTAATTTATAACATTTTTATTTATGGACGGATTGACATGAAACGAACTGTAAATATTAAGTGACGCTTACTGCAATACAATAGTGAAAACTGTAAGGATATCGCATTGGTCGTTTTTAAGTTTACAGTGAACAAACGCACAGACAAACAGACAAAAATTCTAGCAACTATTGTTTTGGGTTCGGTTGCATCAATAAAGGCCCCTAATAATAGTTTTTCTCATATATCCTTCATGTATGTACAGAATGCGACCAATTACAATTTTATTATATGTATAGGTGTGCGTATTTAACGTATGTCAAAAAAGGCCTCCAATAATCGTTTTTCTCATATATCCTTCATGTATGTACAGAAAGCCACTAAGAAAACTTCTTCGAAGAAAAACATCGTGAGGAAATCTACATACCAGACAGTTTTCCATAACGTTCTGAAAGGCGTGTTGAAACCTGTCAACCCGTACTTGGCCGGCGTGACGGTTTAACCTTACCAGTCTTGACCCCTTTCACTGTATGAGTAATGATGATATGGTTTAAAATACTCAAGAAATATTTTTAAAGCAATAAGTACGAAAAAGTTTGGGTAAGACACAAACATTCTTAGCGACATCTGTGATTGACAGTTAAATCACTTCCTAGTATTCCAGTGAGAATACCGGTTAATGCTAATTATACTAATAAATATATTACTATTGCGTTTCTAAATCATATTTCAAAACTGTGAAGGTCTGGAAGTAAATGAAAATGAAATTTCAGCATTCCATACTTATTCACACATCTTCCAAATACATAATCCAAATACATTTAATTAAAGCTGAACTGCAAAACAAACAACAAAAACCTGGAACATCACTAAAATAACCTTCGAGATGTCATTTGTAACTGTTTAACGGAGAGACCTAAAACCATTTTAACACAACATCTGCATAGCAATCTATTACTTCCGTTTAAAGCAGCCCGTGGCCCCAATTGTCACTATTTAGCGGCAACATTTCTTTAGAAGCTATTCGCGCTCGCCGTAATAAATACAGCGGGTTTACAGACAATGGATATGGCTTGTTACCTGGATTTACTGACGCGAGGTAATCACGGAACTCGGGAAAATGGTTTTTGTGCGGCACGTTAACAGTACTACGGTCATAGCCAATTAGTAGAGCCAGATAATGTTGAGCTGCAAAAGTTTACAAAGTGTGTGATATTTAATTGTTTAATAATTGTGTTATGTTGTGTTAATATCTATGTGAAAAACGCAGGTAAGAGAGGGATATAATGTTTTTAATGTCCCATACATGTAATAAAAAGGAAGGGCTTGTAGTACTAATTACTCGTATGTTTCTCTGTCTGACACACGACATTCTTTGACTTTACTAAATGAAAAAGTTAAAATTTGTTACACATTTTAATGTAGAATTAAGTGACGCGGATGGTAAGTGGATTTGTAACGATTTCTGATTGTTAGCTTTAATGATATCTTTAGAGAGTTAGGGTCATAGCACACATATCAACTCGGGAAGGGATTTCTGTAGCAAATTAACAGAATTGAATTAACGCCAATCGCGGCATTGTGCGTCTATAACTTAACATTTTTTCAAACAAAAATTAATTATTAAAAAATAAATCGATAACAATAATTAATTTAACAAATTAAAATGAACAATTCATTACTTTAAGGCAAATAATATTGTCATGTCATTGCCATTTACCTATTTAACGCTGAAAATATGTTACAATGCATCCATTTACATCGTGGTAAATATTTCCAACTACGTGCTACCTGATATCGCGATGGCGAACTAATGAAGGTGCTGTAAACAAAAAGCATTAAGTTTTTGCGAGGGGAGTTAACAAACTTGGAACAACGCCAAGTAGCGCATTTGAAGGCTTATATCGTAACAAACCTTGTGTGTGTAATCATCATTGCTTATTATTTTGTTGGGGAAAAATGTCGAAGAAATAAACTGGAGTCTTACGTAACCTTTGGAATTGGTCCTACCGTGGTTTTCGAAGACACTTGACGTTACATTTTTTATCAGCAAAGAAATGTTCAAGAGATAGCCGACCTATGAAGTCAAACTTATTCGTGCGGAAATTAAAAATGTTAAATGTAATTGATAGGTACTTACAATGGATGCTCACAGCAAAACTAATTGCAACGTTTTGGATTATCATATTAGTTTAAATTAAAAAAAAAGCTGCAGCAACTGCAGAAACCCAGGTATAGCTGGATTAACATGTTAAAATTTAAATACATCCACTCGTGCATAGAACCTCTGCTTTTTTAGAAGTTGGTTATGAACGCATTGATAGTGTCACCGCTAAAAAATATTTTTAAAGGCGGCTCAGTTATTCCCACTGTTGTGTAGTTCAACTCTTTTATCTCATGAGTCTATCATTAAACCCTCACTATATTTATAAAAGACCAACCACGAGCCATCTTCATCTGAACATCTATACATATAACAAAATTCTAACTGATTGCTTTCTGTACATGAACGATATATAAGAAAAAACATTATTAGGGTCTTTATTACGGAATAGAACATAAAACAATAATTGTTATAATTTTTGTCTGTTTGTCTGTGCGTTTGTTAGCGCTAATGTCAGAAACGGATCAACCGATTTTGTTCTGGTTTTCACTAATGTTTTGCAGTAAGCATCAATGAATACTTAAAGTTGTTTCATCTCAATCCGTCCATAAATAAAAAAGTTATAAATTAATCTAAAATAATGTAGGTATTATTTCTTAGCGTAAGTCGTAGTTATTCCGAAACGAAGCGAGAGCAGTTTGCTAGTATATAATAAAAAAGAATTATCTAAATCGGTTCATACACAACGCACTTTTACTTTACTTTTCATACATAAAAATACAAAAATAGAACCATTCCTTTTTTTTAAGCTTGTTAAAAATTTAACGGTCTTACAATTCATTTCAGTTTCTAGACTCATCTGATAATACTAACTAAGAATTAAATCAGAAATTTAAATCTTATTATCCTAACTCAGTAAAAAGCAATTTCCTCCACCACAAAGCCAACAAAGACGCTTTGAAAATACTGAGATCATACGATACAAAAATGAGGTTGCGTTGTCTTGAAGTGCGTTTTGCATTTATTCAAATTGTACTGTCTATTGCACAAAGTTTTGCATACGGAGAGACGGAAGAGCGGCCGAGGCAATAGAGTATACAAACTAGAGAATTCAATTATATTAAGGGTATGTGACGCGTATATACATAGGTGAAAGTGAAAATATAGGCACTTGTGTGTTATAATGATAATGATAATGATGACTAGGTGAGATTTTCTGAAGATCCAAGTGAAGATTAATATTTTTTAACTGAGTAAAAACATGATGATGATATTGATAAATAACGTATATTAATATTTTTTCGTTTTATTCACACCTAAATAATTGACGTTTTTCAAAGAATAAGAAAAGATTCGTGGAAAATATTGGCGTTCATTTTTAAACACATAAGACCTTAAGTAACGATTAGTACGTAACATATGATTTTAGACTAATGTGATCGCGAAATTTATACATTTTATTATGTAAACCCTGTTTTATCGATACATTTTATTTATTGCCAATATTTCGACCCAATTCCATGGATCGTGGTCACGGCGAAACGTACCGTGGCAATAAACAAAACGTATCGTGAATACCCGTTACGTTATTCATAATACCAAAAGTCTCACCTACTAGTAGGTTGCTGCTCAAAATGAAAACGGGGAACTTTTTAACTGACTCTTTTACATATTAAGACATAATAGATCTATTTTAAAAACATTGGTCCTTGAAGTAGGAAGCATAAGTATCATCAGGATTAAACTGGGTATTAGTATATGGATAGTATGATGGTATGGATGGATATGGATAGATAGTATAAAGCCCAACGATCTTCAACAATAAGGACCTTTCGCCGTAGCCTCATCAATCGCTTAACGAGCAGAATCGAATTTGTTTAAAGCCCTTACACTCGCAAATACAATTCGAGTACACGATTAAATAAAAAAAAATAACAAATCACATGAATAAATACAGAAATTAAGACACCGAAAAAACGGCGGACCGCAAGACAAACCGACATTTGGCAGTAACATACGAGTATTACTATTACATACGAGTATTAATTGAGGCCCAACGCGCTATTGCTGTTTATAATTATTAACTATTGCTTGAGTGGCGATGATGCTGTTTCGCTTATGAAAAGAGCCAAGGACGCAAACAATTGTAATTTTCACAAACGGGTGGGAAGAACCTGCTGATCAAGTAGAAGAGGCAATGGCGCACGGTCTTTTCTAATGGACATCGCTGGTTTTTATACCAACCAATTTTATCATAATGCTTACTTTTGCTAATTAGGTTTTTTCTAGTAAACTTCTTAAGAATCGATTTATATGTAAGGCCCCCTGTATGAAAAATTTATGAGCAGTGAAATTTTGTCCAGCGTCAACAAGATTGCATTAGAAATCAATTGTTTAAATTATTGTAGAAACTTAATGTCCTGTTTTATATTTTTACAGTTTCACATCATATAAATGAAGTTATATTCTTTCTGTTCCAGGATTTAAATTCCAAATTCTACATACGTAAGGATTGGAATGGACTTCAATCACGGGATGTCCCGTCATAAATTCCGATTTACACTATCGCCATGTCTTGCATCTCGATTCCCATTCGCAGAAGCTCGGAGCATTTCTCAGCAGATACTATTCTATGGCGGATATTACAGCATCCCTCAACGCCGACGTTTTATACCGTGATATACGACTGCGCCAAACGTTCCAATGTCGTCGATTACGTAGGACCGAATTTCAATTTCTGGTATGTTGTATTTACGACATTCTAATGGTTAGAACATCAGTCTCCACACGAGAGGGCAATGTTCTGAATGGTAAGTTACCACCATCCACTTACTTTCGTAACACCGAAGGCATCGCCGTCGTTACTGAACAGAATGAGGGGTTGAAGTAACTTGCTAACTGCCTCTACGTCATCAGGTTATTAAAAATATTATTATATTTTACAACTAATTATTAACAATTTTAAAAATGATTATAAGTGTTAAATTTGATTATAATTTTATTATTATTATAATTAAGTCGACGTCTCTTATTGAAATGGCAACAAAATGCATGTTAAATGTGCAGCGGCGGTACATAGGTACGTAGCTAAGATTTACCCTATTCTATAGACGGTATAAAAAGCATTCACGACGAGTTTTCCTTAAAATTAAACCTAAATTCATGAAATATACTGGAAAACTCGTTAAATTTATTAAACTGAATAAACAGAGCTTAGCGACTTCCTCCGCTTAGCGACTTAGCGGTGGAAATGATTGCGATTGCCTCATCCTGTTTATCAGCGGGCTACACCATTAGCATCTGTTACATATTTAGTATCTGCCTCTGTCTAAAATCGAACCCAAAACATTTCAGACAGGCAGGAGTACAACGAACTACATAGCTGTCAAAAAAGGTTGTCGATATTTATGTAAGAATAATGGCTTTAATTCTACTTTACTTGATCATTGCTGCAGTCAACGTAAATACATAACAATAATACATGGCCGTATTTGAATACGACATTCTCACTATTCACGTTATTCCGCACATCGTATATAAAATAAAAATTGATATTCATCCACGATCGTTATTTCAATTTTACGCATAGAAAAAACAATTCTTGACAATTCCTCTGTGTAACATAGGCCGTATAACAAATAAATTACACACGCCCTGTGTAGCTTAGGCACCGTACACATGAAGCTGTTTATACATTGTTACTGGTTGTCCAGTGTTCGAAATTCGATTCATTAGCATGTTGTATTCCATTAACATAGATAAAGAAGAAAATTAATTTTTGCCTTGACTCACTCTCCATAGACTATTAAAAAATGAATATTTTAAATCACACAAATTACATAATAAAAGACTGGAGCCGATATTTAGTCTGTGCAGATTTGCATGTTTTATATTGAAAGCACTTAAACATATACATCATTAAAACCTATAATAATTCCATTGCTGGAGACGGATTTTCCCTCACAAGCGGAAATAAGAAGATAGTCCGCCGCGTGCCTGACACCACCGTTCAAACCACTAAGCCACCACTGCTATGTTTATTACAACACTTAATCAATTCATTCATTATTATTATTAATTACACTTAAACAATTAATGTTTAATTAATTTAATGCAGGAATAACATCTATATCTGTACTAATGATATTAAGAGAAAGTGTGAATTTTGTGAGTTTGTGTATATGTATGCGGAAGGTAGTTTTGTGACCACGGCACTTATTTAAAAAAATATTTTTCAATTTGAAAGGCACATTCTTCCGGATGGACATTGAATATTATATCAAGTGTATTGGTATGATAATGAATTACTGAACCCGAGCCAAGTCGGGACTAGCCGCTAGTATTATATAACAGTAATAAGTAATTATTTCAATAGAATAATAGAATACTGGTGAAGCTAATATAAAATGTTTAAAAACAAATATTAATTATTTTTAAAATATTTTTGTTTCATTTTCATTGCAATAAATCGATCTGGTGTGCTCAAACCACAACACAGCAAAATATATTCGAAGGGCATAATAAATTTGAGCACTATATCCGAATTCAATATGCAAATAGCCATACGGCACCGCAGGGGAACAGTGTAGAGGGAAAAAGAACAAAAATTTGATAATCAAATGTATCGAAAGATTCAGCGTGACCCAGATTAAAAGGATATTTTAGGAGAACTCCATATTTTTACTTTGGGCACAATCAAAGTACTGGTCCATATATTTGTTCTAAATATATGTATTTATAGTTTATAGTGTTCGGGGCCACTCATATTTTGATGTTAATATTTATGTATCGATCAATAATATAAACAAGGTCTTTCTATCTGTTTCTGCCCTTAGTAATTTCAAACTGCACAATAGACTTTAATGAGGTTTATATATCCTCTTTCCTCGAAGTTTATTTGAATTATGATTTTGTGTGGATCAAATATCAATCTTTGGCAACTTTCGCAACCACAAAGCAATCGTCAGCGAATAGGGTTTTGTTCAGAGCTGCGATTTGGAATGGTTGTGGTTTGTAAAAATAGGCATTTTGGCTGCAATCCAAAACATCCCACTATATCATATATGTCTCTCCTTATAATTTAAGGGCCTGACCTGAAGCATACTTCATTATGCTACTCCTGTGTGGATTATTTGATTAGTTAGCGCTCAACCTGACTGCCAGAGCTCTTGCCACACGAAAACCACCAATTCAGCGTATTAAAAACACTACCATACCAAACAACAGAAACTATGACACGATATGCTCTCTCAATCATGAAAGTGTTCATAAGATTTGGTCATTTTAAAGCGCACAAACATACCCGCATTGCTACCGCGGTCGATCATTAAAGGCTGACACCAGCTTTCTTGCATTGATGAGTTGAATATGCAATGAGGAATATAAAATTATTTTATATCCATTTATAACAAACCAATAATTAATATGACAATTTTTTATAGGTCTAATTTGTTTTCTTAAATAAAAATCGGTTTCGTAACGTTAAAAGCTGTTACAATCGGTATAGGAATATTTCGTTAAGGAAACAATTTCCTGCTCCGGCTTTTGTGGGAATGCTTCCGTTCCTTTGAGGGCAGGTGATCCCTTAAGTGGATATTGGGTACAAAGAACTTTGGACGTTGATTGATGACAGCGGTCACATGAAAGAGGCGTCTGAATCTGATTAAGCTTTTCATCAAATCGTTTTAAAGTGACAGAACCTTAGCACGATTCATTCGCAAAGCAGCTAGCTGCAGTGTCCATTAATTATCCATTAAATTATGATAAAATTGAATGTATACACGGTTAGTGGCTTTATTTTATTAAAATGGTGAAGACAGAGGGATATTGCTCAATTGTTTTAAAAGTTCGTATCAGTCTCAGACGACCGAAACGTGTATAAAAAATAATAAACTCAATCATAAAGTATACTATCGAAATTTGTGGTGTGGAATTTAAATCATACATAAATATATTTTAATTCATGCCTTGGTTGCCACCCAAGCAGGCTTAAAAATTAAAAAAAAATCTTCAATGAAACGAAATGTCCTATCAGTTTTTGAGTATACCCTCAAACCAAACTACGACAATGGGCCTAAAATATTTATTATTGTTTTCCTTACCGAGCTTTTAGCTAATAAGAGTCGCTGTTTGTTTTGGGGTTATAAATGGCTAGAGCAATTTGTTTCCTCTGTCATTGAAATTGCCACCAAATGCTTCCAAAGGTTCTTAACACTTTGTAAATTACTGTCTAATCGTGCTACGCAGATAAAATTTCGCGTATTTGTGGAAGTTATGTCTTTTTGAACAATAACTCCTATTATCTAATTTCTACCGATGAACCATCCATCAGACTTTGTAAATCGACTGTTGGATATTGGGCTCCTCTAACCGCTGTTAACTTTTTGTCGCAGGTCTTTTAAATTATTACCTACTTTAAGTGATCAGTTTATGCGGTCAGAGGGACTCTACTTCTGTTTTTACCAAGTCGTGGACGCCATTCATGGACTTTTCATCCTCAACGTTTATCAGTCCGTTGAACGATATATGCTACTTTTACTGTCTAACTCTATGAGCTATATCATTAATTTTGGATTGCTTACATACCTTTTGTCACAGGAAGACTAACCTTCAAACGATAACAAAAGTAAAGGACCACGTCTTAAACCCGTCTATAACAACATACATTCTTCAAACATATTCCATATTGGGTAATAAGGATTATTTGAAAGCAAAAACTGTCGTAACCGTTGTAAACTGTTACAACACTACACACTTTTTACACGTGAACTACATTTATATTCGATAATCAATGCATCAACTTAAAAAAATTCCATTACATTGTACCTATAATGTTATGTGAATAGAACAAATAACTTAATTCAGTTTTCTTTTACATAAATTTTATTCAGCTGCTAAACATATGTACATAAATGTGCTCAATAATTTTATGTGGCTTATAAAATACCTGTGCACTAAAATAATTGTTTGTTTGTTTGTATAAACTTTATTGAAAATTTACAAAAATGAATGTTACAATGGGCATTTTCTACCAGTCAACCCTGGCGATGACAAAAAATTGCGGTAGATGTAACAAAACAATTGTATGCTTTATGTAGAAGAAATTCACGATATTATGAACTTTACAAAAATTAATAACATAAGTACTTACATATTCTGTTAATTCTACTGGAATTTATTAACATTTTCGTATTCATTTACATAAGAACTTTGTAAACGTGAAAAGATAAAAAGATTACATCCGTCCATCGTTGAAGAGGAGGTAAGGTATTGTTAATTTACGTTTTCTTATTATTTATGAAAACCCATTTTTGCTAAATTTAATTATTATAGTATTATTTCAACCATTGTTTTCTACTATGTCATACATATAGAGTTTTGATTTAATATGTATAAACAAAAGTTTTGAGGTTATTTTATTCAAAATGTATGTTAAAAATGCCACAACGCACAAGTATCGTGTATGAGCAACCGAAAATAAAGTTTTAATAAGATAAGAAGTGTAAATGGAAACATTTACATAATCCACCTAATAATTGCAGAAGTGATCTCTAACAATTTTGGTCATACTCCGAAAAAAAAAAAAACTTGCCGTAGGAGAAAACAAAAGAAACGACGCCATTATTTAGTTCCTAATTAGTTCATTTTTCAAGCCGGGTTGTTTATTACTAACTAGAGTGGCGTAACGCGAACAACATGCATCTCAGTTACTATTATTTTTTATATGTGTCTCTTAACTTACATTGGCCCCAGATGTTAGTGGACCCGGTAATTTAGTAGGCTTCCGTGAGGACCCGTATGCAAAGGGACTTTTGAAATACTCATGAATTATAATGTAGTGTGGTAAACATAGCGGATTCCATCCTCGATTGCATAGGTCTGATACATAGAAAGATGCTCCTTGTCTATAGAAACTATTGAAAGAAAATAATTTACAGGAGAATGGCTGTGATGAAATTATGATGGCAAATGAGTTATTGACTACTGTTGAGATCTAACATTCAAATTGAGTCACAACTGAAAGAAAAGTGGTGGACTGACTGATGCCCATAAAATGAAGGGAATCACAAACATGTTCATGTTCGTAGCCTAGAACGAAGGGCTGAACCCATTTTTTAATAATTCTTAACAACTTGTAACGTGGAACCAACATGATAAATATTTTGCAGTTCACTTTAGAATTTCTGTTAGTTGCTGAGGGACTGTAAACAAGTACCCTCGGCCTTGCACTAAGAAATAGAAAGCTTATACATCTATCAGCTGATTACAAGTCCACTGCTGGACATCAGCGCCTCTTTGACCAGTCTACCATCCGCTCGCTGTTTTTATTCAAGTATTCAGTTCACCTTCAGCTTGGGTTTCATTCAATAACTTTTTCAGCTTATTGCTACTTAAGCAGATTAATTTTACGAGCTACATCGATAACTTTATTCTGATAAAAATTACAGAAACCTCTTAGTAACAATCCTGCTAGTATTGCCTCGGACATTGAATAGAAGCAGTTAATAGCAGGGGAAATTATCGTAGACTAAATTTATTAAACATAAATATTGCAGTTGTCTTCGTTGTAGAACTGTACAAGCTGAAAACTTATTACACACACGTCTGCCTTACAAGCGCAAACGCTACTTATAATTAATTGTCTAAAGGGGAAGTTTACCTGCACCGCATTTATTAACTGCAGTAATGAAACATGCTCAGTAATTGGCTGCAGTCTGTTATCACCCTTAACAGCGACGTTACATATGAGTTTCATAATCATGTAGCCGTTAAGTAGCTTTATGAGAATAGCCCATTACACCGCTGAAAAATGCATGCCTAAATTTAATGGGCATAACATAACATAAATATAACATTAGTTATATTTTTCACATTTCTTTTACGGACATCTTTTATGGGATTCCTTGGAATCCTTTAACCCCAACATTTATTGCCCGCCGCACAATCTGCCGGTTAATAAAAGATCAAATACCTTTAATCATCACTGGAGCGTAACATTCTTCATCCATTTAGGATTCCAAGCTGCTGCTCAGTTGAACAACTAACAAGGCAATGAGGCGCGAATGAGGTTAGAAGTCGCTGGGCTCTGTACCACTAAATTAATTCACAACGGTAATCTTGCCATGCCCAATGCTTCTGTAGTTGCCTCGCTAGCTATTAAATTACTTTTAGTAAATCTACCTACCTAGGAAATATTGTAGCCTGTTTCGGATCCAGTGACGGAGCTAGTACCTAATGAGCGTGTTTCCTGCGGTTGTGTTTTTGGTGAGTAGTATCGACCACTTACTTACCATTAGTTGACCCGTCTGCTCATTTATCGGCAATTGATATAATGAATACTAAACATTTGAAGGGAATGAAAATATTAATGGAATATTGCATATAACAAGGCTGTAAATATCACATATAGTCTGACTTTAGGTAACTGTGAAAACTGGCATCCATATACAAAAATATTAAGAGAAAATCTGAATGTCATTTTCTTAACATAATGATTGCGTTTAAGCTATTAGCTTTATACTCCAGGCACTCTATCTCCTTTTAATAGCGGACGCTTTAAAGGCATTCCAGACGCTCCAATCCGAGAACGCGGCGTTACTATCAATATAGTACCTGTTATGATTTAATATATACATCGATGTCGGAAAAAAACTTGTCGTATCTCAAAAAATGAAAATTTTACACCAGAATTAAAAAACAATTTAAAAAATCATAACTTGTGAACTAGAACATTTAGAAAGAGCGTTTGTAGCTATTTAACTTTACCTTCTATTTGTAATCCATGTAATCATTCTATGATTAGTATAATGGATTTTATTACCTGATACAGCAAATCAATTATAAACAGCGAAAATTCTGTATCTTAAAAGATAAAGGTATTGGCTATCACTAATTTGTTGAAATTCAGTGGCAACAAATTTGTTTTTTTTTGAGTCTGTTGAGTACCATATAGTATAGTATATACTATACTATACTATACAAATCTGTAATGTATCTGTCTATACATTCCATTTCATGATAAATAGTCGTTTTATGATACCATACCATACCATTTCGAAAATTTTTGTCTGCCTCTCTATCTGTTTGTCCCGTTATAACTCAAGAACGGTCTGACGGATGTTCATGAAAATTGGTATGTAGTGAGAACACGTGATTGCGCAGATGATAGGCTATATAAAATGTCAGTTAACCTAATGGTGTCAAGTAATCAAGGCAAAAAATAAGAAATTATTAATAATCATGTATATATAATTAATAGTCCAACCAGAATGAAGTCGGACGGGACCGTTATAAATATAAAATGGTGACTACTAGATAGTTCTAAGTTAATAATTGCTATGAAACTCAACGTAGGTATCTGTCATATTTTAAAAGTACAGGCAGCAATTATGTTATATCCATTTCAAATATCAAACTAACGGATTTTCGTTGATTTAAAACATTTTTTCGTGTTAATTTCGATATAGTCACAAAAAAATTAAGGGCGTATCTAAAATAAAAATCATCCCAGAAGAACTAAACCTAGACCATCCGAAGCAGTATTTTTTTCTGATTTAAATGATGTTTATAACTCATATAAATTTTCATTTCTTCGGATACGACAAGATCGCTTTCTGGCGTCAAAATAAAATTACAAGTAACATTCGCGAAGTTATCCATAACATTTATGTTCAACATTTTTCTTTTATATTTTAAAATAACGCTTCCTAGATTAAAAGCTCGAGAAACTTCTCGGAAGATATTTACTTAAAAGGTTAACCTCTTGTACTTCCTTTATACTTCAGATTCAGAGATTTTCTAGGACAAATACTCGTAGTTATAAAAATATATTTTTATTAAAATTACATTTATCTGGTCCAAGAGAGGGAATACTTATAACTTTGCGTGACATAGACACCCAAACGAGAGCAGAAGAATTATATTTAAATATACTATTTTTATTATGGCTTATTTTCGTTAATATATGCTAAATAATTTTTAGTTTCTTTCAGTCCAAGACAATTTCCCATGTTTGTGCTGCATCAAGTTGTACAACGGACAAGGTCCTTCCAATTGGAGATCCTTGGGCTGTTTACCTGTACGATGGTAGGGGTGTTAACCTTCACTGAGGTTTTTTTTGGCCAACAAAAAAGGGACCAGCTTAAAAGACTTCGCGATTGATTTTAGAAAGAAGTTAGTAGATATCTACTGAGGCAAAGAACCACTGCACACGAGGATCTTCGGGAGTAAATTGGGTGGTACAGAAGCCAGCGAACTCCAACAAGACGGCTCGAGCAATGTTTAGCAAATTGCACCTCAACAAGGGGAAGGAGACAATATAAAAATAGGAGATAATAGGATTCAATATTAGTCAGGCTCCTTACATCCTAAAGGCTGTTATTAGTTAAACCTGTAAACAGTGGTAAAAATCATATATGATAAAGCTTGAAATGACTATATGTAGAAAGATATAGAAATAGCGACTTTGTATTAAACACTCTCAAACTAACCACAAATAAATAACTATTCATACTTGCTAACGAAAATTAAATATCGTAATTCAGTAGGTAAACAGCTTATAAAGAGGACAAAACAAATTATGACAAAACATTTGTGCTTTGTACGAAGCTTAGAGGCAATTATAGATGTAAATCTCGGTGCGATTTGTGAGTTCATTTTGCTTGTTAATTGAAAAAAGTCGACTACAGTAATCCGTCCTGTTGCAATGCGGTGTCTGTAGAAATGGGAGATTTTAAGGAACTCCGATATGAAAATGTACTCACTAAATAAACACTTAATAATACAATATTAAAATGTACAAAAACACTTCGTTAAAATATATTAAACGATTACGTTCTATATTCAGGATTAATGTATTTAAACTAGTCATATTACCAACTAAACCAAGTCAATTTTGAAACGGAAACTTTTACCAGATTATGAAGCAATCGGAAGTAGAAGTCAGCCTGTTGTCGAAGGTAAAAGTTTGGTGGTTGGTTGTTATAATGTCCTGGTTGTTATAATGATAAAAGCTAACAATGAGGTAGCAGTTTTTAAGCCATGTCGAAGACCTTCGAACAACACAAAGCATCGGACATTCGGATTGCTTACCGGCACTTCACCGTTACATCTTGGACATGTATAGTAGAGTACCTTCCTAAATCACAAGCAATATGCGCCCACTATAAGCTTATAGCCAAAATAAGGTTTCTTAAACTATCAAAAAGAATCATATCGTTCTAATCTCGATTCGCTATCATGTCGTTTCAATTTCGGAAATGTTTATAACGACGCTGCGATGCAGTGAGCAGGATTTGAGAATAAGCCTCCGCTCACCCAGTTCTGTTCGTCGCCTGATATCGTCGGATTAGTGCGAAAACTGCTTACGTTCAATAAAGCTAGTTTTACAGCGGGGGAAAATCTATAATTGATATAGTTCATTTATTTATTTCTCTAAGGAAGTCATTATTAATATATTCTAGGAATTATTCTCAATAACATTAAAAAAAAATGTGTATACTGTATAGGTGTAACCGATGTTGAAAAAGTAAAATAAAAGCAAAGTTTCTAAAATTAAAAAGACGTTATTTAAAAACCGAATGGAAGTCCCGTTCTGTAAAAACTAGCACTGTAATTAATATAATAATAACATTTTCTACGTTTTCTGTATAAGCCGCCGTGCGGTTATAAAGCGGGCTTAAGCCAAACTCATATATGTATGTGCATTTTTATGGCTCGATTTCATATTCACAGCTAAAGAAGAAAGATTTATGGGAATTTAGTTTTTGTAATAAAGTATATATTAAGTCCGCACTTTGTAAAACCTGGGTTTCATCAATCTTCCGGTTACAATAATCTTTGCTCCGGTGCTATTAGAAAATTTGTTAAAAGTAAATGAGAGGAGCATAATAATTCTAATGTCGCTCTTTTCACGGCATACCTGAATTCAAATTCCGCACGCATTTCTAATTTCTTCTGGAGACGAAGATAATAATTATAATAAATTATACATATACAGGTCCATCCCTACCATCAGAGAGGCGACTGCTAGGCTGCAGAAAGTGATTGTGCAACCGTAACTCTCAACATCCGTTCAGCAACGGGGTTCGTTACCTTCGTCCCCCTTAAGAAGCTGCCCGGGTGAGGAGGATTCCGTCGAGTGCTGAACTTCTCACACGTAGGTTCGCGCCGTCAGGGGCCGCACGCCGCGTAAACAGATGATGAGCATAATGAAGGATGATGTCTGTAAATATTTAGATACTTTTGTATTTAAAATTTTGTAATTTAATGCAGTGTTCATAATATTGAATAGTTTAATTTTGCCATAAAATGTAAGGAGTACAGAATAAAATAAATATAACGAATACGGTACAGAACTCGTTTGAAGCACTTAGAGTCCGACGACTCGTGTCGATCTTAAGTGATCAGTCGAGTTAAGCGACTGCGAGCGTGATCGGTAATAAGAGGGGTGAATGCTATTGGCTAAGATTCTTGAGCACTTCCGTGCATCAGATTCTGAGGGCACGTTAAGCCTTTGGGTCCGGAAATTATATTATCATCAGAGAGAAGTTGTTAAGCCACCTCAGATGTATAAGAACGTCCGACACTTGGGTTTACCACCGATTGAACGGCTTTATCCAAAAAAGTAAAAAAGCATGACTTGCAGTTGGATTTTAATTAGTTGATGCTGAGAGAACTCGTTTTGCAAGTCCCAACTTCATCAACTAACAAAGATTATTCCTACAACAACAACAATATAAGCAAATAAACCCAAGTAATTGCAAACTTTCTTATATACGCAAATCGGGATTTAACCCAATTTTCGGCGGAAAAGTTTGAAACGTAGATCTATGATACAGTAGTATGCTTGCAGGTTCCAAACGACAATGGTTAAATTTCCTAGAAATACGACACTTGAATAAGTCAAAGCGATTTTAATATTCCAGGAATAAGATGCTTCAAAGTTGTCTTTTATGTTCATTCTTACGACCCACAACTGCCCTACTACTGTTTTTAATAATAATGAGAGTTAAAGCCATATATCACCACGCTAGCCAAGTAGCCAAACTTCACACACATTTACACCTGAGGGTTTCCTCGTGATGACCATGATGATGACCTCAAGGAAGCAAGTAATAAATAATTTGTAAAAGGTACAAAATTTTGACGAACTCTAATCCGAGTAACCAACGTTGGAACCACAACTACTACCGTTTTCTATGTTATTAGCCAGCAAACGAGCAGGAAAATTTCCTAATTGTAATTGGTCAGCATCGCTCATGAAATCCATTAAAGAACAGAAAGTAATCCGCTCGTTCTTGTTCCAACATTTCAGCCGAAAGATGTTTAAGCGTTTCACTGTTGATTTTATACGAATTGTGGTAACTGCAGAAGTCTTATACGTAAGCCTTATACGTACCCTTAAAAATAAACGTGATAGTGCTGAGCAGATAACCATCAAATTGGTACATGTTTTGTTATTACCTCATAACTGATAAACAGGATTTACCACGATCATGAGTTGTTTATAAATTCAGTTACAGATACAATCTTAGACAATTGCAATTTAATGAAACCACAATCCATCCACAACTAATATAAACAATTATGGATACAGCTTTGTTACATCCCTACACTTGAAAACAATCCAATTCAAACAATATCAACTACCTACCATGGATGTAGCCTTGATACCTTTTTGGCCAGAGAAAATTTCATTTCGGTTACCCAGACGCTCGGAGAAGCGGCTGAGGGATTTGAGTCAGACGCCTACCAAGTAAAATCCCTCAGTGCTTCTTCGCTCAACGTTTGGTGGGAACACAGATACCCTTTCGAATTCGTCCGTCCCGTTACAAGCTTACACTAACTATATTAAACTGCAGCTACAAACGCCATCATATATTTAAAATATTCACAACAGCATTCCCTGAAACCGAATTGAACAGGAAATAAATTGACTCGATCGAAATTACTCGCTAACAGATGTTTAATTATAGAACACCCGTTTAATCGGTCGGCTTAATTATAGCACATCACGCGTTCAGCCCTCTCATTCGGTGGTTACTCGGCCATATTTTTGATTCTGCAATAACATTCCAGTGATTTAAATGTAACCAAAGAAGCGGGTAAGTGCGGCTCGGTCTATCAGAGGGATAGTACCTTTCAAACAAACCATCAAATGGTCCATAGAATATACTGCCGTTAACGTACCTACAGTAATTAGCGTAATTCAAAAGTCTGTTCAACGTGCTCTAGTTTTATGATTTAAAAACTGATGACCCCGATTCATTTTTTCTAGTTATGGCCTTGACTCCATGCAGTGTGAAAGCATTGTCTGCGCTCGGTAACTTATGTATTTCCGCTCTTCATGTCATAGATTCAGTTTCGATTCTCGCCCAGTAAATTTGTAAAAGGTACAAAATTTTGTCAAATTCGAGTCTCTCTTCCGGGAGACCAACTTTCAAGCCACTAGGCACATAACATAACATAACCTACACATAAGTGTATGCTCTTGGGTTTTGATTATTGCGATGTTTGAATAACGAAAATATGAGTGTGAGAACGGTTATTTATACAACGGTGTACTATTATGGACTTTTTATATTTAAAAGAAATTTCGAACTAACGAGTTAGAATATATAGTATACACAAATTAATAATTTAAGTTTCCAATAGTTGCGTATTATTTGTCACAAATAATTAATCTAAAGCCAATTCATTAATTAAATCAAAGCATCCAAAAATTACCAACAACACTGCCGGAAGTTCTTGTTGTAAAATGTAGAAAGAAAATGATTTAATGTTGTTAACAATGTTGCATTTCGAAACAAAAAAGTTCTTTACACAAAAATCGTAAATCATTTTTCCCATATAACTTATAATTTTTTTGATTATCATACGGACATCTGTGTTGTGATGATCATGTATTTTTAAGGGTAAATTATTTGTCACTGTTAGTAAAATATATTACTTACAAACTTCTCTAGGGGACATCCGTAAATTAAGTCAGATGTTATATGGGAAAAGATGAGGTGACATTGTGGGAATATTCCGAGTTATAAGCTATTATAAATGGTTAACCTCAATTCTAATGAATCGCTATTTATCGCCTTCTTCAGTTTGTTAGATTAGGCTTTATAGATTTTGTCTAAATTATATTAAAATTAATAGCACTACCTTGCTTAGACAAGTATAATTAACTACAGTTCAATTATATTCATAATAATATGAAATTCGGCAATATATGTGCAATATGCCGATCCGACATTTTGAATTGTCGGGTCGGCATATAAAAATCTGTCAAGTTGGTATCAGATTAATTTCGCCCAAGTTTCCGTACGGCAAGTTTATTGAGTGTAATGTTGTCAAATATATGATATTTCTATAAGACCTCTTTTATGAGACTTTTTTTACTGCATGTACAGACCAATCAAACGAATCGTTTGGCAACCACTAACATTATCAACGTATGGTAAGGCTCAAAATGTCTTTTGGGTGTCATAGGAAAATAAAGTTTCTTTATTAATCTGTTAATAAGAAAAGCCGGCTAGGGCGGTGAGCATGTTGCGCGGGCGCAACGCCATTATCGATAAAAACAAATGAGTCATCGAAGGCAGGTGCTCGGCGGCGCTGCGGTATACAAAGGATGCTGCGACATTGTTATGTTATGATCATTGTTTCTCAATTGTTATGTAAAGATGTGTTTCATCATTACCCCCACCTAATACCTGCAAATTAATGCAATGCTAATTTTTTTTTTTTATTTTAGATATAAGTTATTATGATTATTATCTTTTTTTCTGTTCAATTTAAACTTAGATATCAGTATTTATATTTATTTTTAATATAACTTGTTACATTCTAATCTTTTGTACTTATAGTTTTTTAATACATACATACCCAATTAATAATTTATTTTAAATCATTATTATTCTTGTTTTATCTATTTTTCTTTCATTTTTATCACAATCCCACATAATGACAAAACTAAATACACTATCGATAACGCTTATCGACAACAATAATGCGCATCACTATGCCCGCCCATAAGGACCGTGAGTTGGAGAGAGAGCAAAATACTCGCTTCACCGCTCCGACGTTTTACGACGCAATCTGCACGGAGAAAAAAATTATACTATAGTATAATAAATATACCTATAGGTAGTAAAAATTTTAAAGCTGAACGGCATAATTCAATCCTAATTGATGGATTAAGAGTAAACTTTGGACGCGATTTTATCATTTGGTAATAGTTGTGATAAGCCTTATCAGGGCTTTCAAGAAGCTGCTGACTCCTTTATTCAAATCCATAGACCTCGTCATGTCATCAACTTGCATGCAATTAGTAATTTTAGACTTATTTTTGAATATTCCATTGGTACATAAACAATCCCTGCTTGATTAAAAACTTTTTTTTTCAATTTATCTTTACTCACACGTAATCTAAGCCAAAACGAGAAACAAACCCAAAGTAGATTAATTACGCTATCAAACTTGATCGAGTTTGGTCCCACCGATAATGTTATAAAGAAAAAGTTACAGGAATACTGCGAGGAATCAATAGCCTAATTAATATACTGCTAAAACAGTTTCACCATCACCGCCATTATCTATCCGCTCCAGAATATTGACCTTTCCAAGGTATTTCATATGACTAGATCCTATGCCATACTTCATCCGGCCACTACCAACTCCCTTCCAAAGGTTGTCAGTCTTCTGGGCCACAGAGCATCCAAAACTACATTGCTGATCCGCGGTTTTCATTAGAAAACTTGTTTACCTTTTGTAATTCTGGCTGACCTACTGCTGATTAAGTTCGTTAATTCTTTAGGCTTCATTGATTTTCCAAGTATGCTATCAAACCTCCTAGTCTCGTATTCTGTCCCGCAAATACACTGAGCATATCCGGCTATCACTCATATCCGACTGTAATTTACGGACTAAACCCAATGCCACAGTTCAGGGATGAAAAACTTCAGAATATGCCCAACCTAATTTATTGAGTTTATCGATTTCTTAATTGACATCAGGGATGTTATGGTGCTCCGTAACCGAAATTATCGGATATCCGAAATAAAAATATAAACCAAACCTTAAGCGAATCCGAAAATAAAGTTTCAAATAATATCAGATAGTGGCAGAGTCTAAATGAAACACGTTATGACGGGTTTTCGCTGTCTAAACCTTGAGCATCTACTTGGAAGTTTTTATAATTTAATTATTTAAGAATTTTTATCCATTATTATAATACCAAGTAATACCTAGACAGAAAGTCTAAATGTTACATTGTTATTTTGTTTACAAGTCGAAAATCATCTAATATCCGTAACCGAAACAGTCGGCTATCCGAAATAATTTTATTTAACCGAAACCCGTAAAATATTATTCACATATCCGTATTCATATCCGGATCCGAAATTTCATATCCATAACGGAGTTTTCATCTGTAGTCGGATAAGTTATAAAAAAATACTAATAGCAACTTTGTTTGCGTCGAATAAATCAAAAGGAATTCAGATTATTAGAATGCATCAAAACACTTACACAATCACACCGGTACCAGGGTTCAGGAGATATTACTAAAATGCACATTTCAAGAACAAAGATTTAACTATCTCCGGCCGAGAGTCGAATCTAGAACTTGAATCCACTCGGTAGACTAGGTCACTTCTAGACTAGCTAGATTACAATGCCATTAAGCTGTTATTATTATGAAAATAGCAAATATCACGTTGACTACTTGTCGTGGTAAATACTATATTTAAATTAATGAACCTAAAACATAAATTCAATTTTACTTCGCTAAATCTCCTAAGTAATCAACTTTTCAAGACTGATAATGTGGTGCCTATAATCACTAAGTACTTGAATATTTTGCGAGCTCCAACTCTCTTCTTAACTCATATAAAAAAAAGTGCTGTGATTACAAAGTAGCTGTGGTAACAACCGGGGTCAAAAGTGACCGTCACGAAGGTGATAACACGATCGTTTATGCCGCTACGTAGTGACTGTCTTTTTATGTTTTAAATACAATTTTCCTTACAAGAAGAATTAACGACTTCGATTTAAAGGTAATGGTTATTAAGACGATGAATTAATTGACAATGATTTATGATATATTTCCACAACAAACTGTACCAAAACTCTTCAGTACCGTAATGACCGGGCGTCACGCTAACAGTGGGATCTACTTCACATTTTAAAATTATAGATAATATTTTAAATTCCACTTAGCTGAAATAGTTCTCATTAAAGCTTTGTGACTATCCCTGGAAGGATTGTATCTTGCTAAGACATCGAGGGTGGCTAATTGATTTCTAGAGTTTATAACGGACACAAGAACGCACATAAATAGCATTACATAAAAGCCACTGCAGCATTACACGTGATCCTGAGGTATTTTCCTATGTGTAAAATGGCTGTCTAGGTAAGAATAGCTGATAAAAATGCTACATTACTCAACAATAACCTCGAAAATACTATCTTTTGAAGATTCAATTGACAATAAAAAATTTCATCCATAATCATTTTACTAAAGCTTCTAAAACTAATTAATAAATTTATGTTAATAAATATGTATGAAGCAATTTTTTCATTTTAAACACGTGTTCATTCTAATAATTTCAACCGAGAATTTTCAGATTTTTCAGATTGTGTTTATCAGGATCCTGTAGTTAATGCAGTCCACACTTGAATTTTAAATTGCAACTGCAATTTCATTGAATATTCTTATAAGCTGCAGCCATTCTGAAACCCTTTTTTACAAGCTGAAATACATTCTCGGATCAAGACCGTGATTTAATTTAGTAAAAGGGCAATCATTTTAAAGAAAGTAAGTAGCACCTTTCCTTCAGGAATTAAATTAACTGTAACGTAATTACTTTTTGAAATTTGTCTTCTTATAAATTTACTTTGCTGAAACAACAAAATCTTATTAATGCAGTTTATATCGTGGTAAGAAAAATAAACATTTTTAATTTTAAATTATCGGTATGCTATACTCTATATATCTACATGACAAGCTAATTTGCTTTTAAGTGATCATAGTGGTAGTTTGAGTTTGAGGTCTATTCCAAGCCAGGCCTTCATCCAATCGGCTAAATTAAGGGCTCGGCTAAATTAAATTGAGTACATGAATGACAAGGATGTCTGGACAATATTAGTGTCGAAACCAGTTCCGCACAGGTTTAAACTTTTGTAATTACCATATGTTGTTTAAAAGATGTGCCGAGGAGTTTCTTTAGCCGTTTCTTCTCCTCATTGTTAAAGCACCTTTTCGAAACGGTGGTAGAAGCAAAAAACGACGTTCATAAGTGCATTTACTGAATACCTATATATCATTAAATGATTTTGAATTCGAATTTGAATTTCTAAAAAAAAATCTAATGCTAAGCAACGAGAGAAGTCCCATTTGGATTTTACTCAGATTTCAGGATTCCTTTCAGGTGTAAATTTTCTTACACTCGTCTGTTTGTACTGTACATATGCTATATTGAACTTATTTATGTTCTGCTTTATACGTTACTATCTAGTGTTAATCTTCATACTACATTTAGAGCCCTATGTTTAGTGTGATTTGTAAAGTCGTCATATCGTGATTTTCTATTCATAAATTTATCTTGGAATCTTCCTATTACTCTTGGTCATTTTTATTAGACTTTACTGTTCAAGTACACAAATGAAGTACGAGTTAAGATATGTCGTGAAAATGGTACTTTAGACTAACCATAAGTATCGAGGTGATATTAATTATACCTGGTATTATGTCGTGTAGTGCGGTGCCGAAGATTAAAACTGTGTTAAGCCGAATGTGTACCTCAGAAGTTTCCATATCAATGACGACACATCAAACGGTAAAAAGCTCCTGACTTAAAAAATACAAAAAAAATGTGTGACAAAATAAATTGGTCGATTGTTTTGTATTGTTTATATTTAGCAGCAATCTTATCACAGCCTTCTTAAAAATAGTCCTTTTTTATCCTTAACATACTATCTTGGTATTTACTATTTATCAGAAACTTCTTAGCTTTCACAGCATTATTAACTTGAATAGCAAAGTATTTGGCCGGCGGCCGTTTCCCAAGGGATCTGTTTAATTAGGTAAACATTTCTGAAGGAAATTATATAATCTCGGCTTAAGTTTCACTGTAATATGCATGATTTTTTTAACTAAGAAATGGGATTTATGACACAAGAAACAAATTTAATTTAAAGTTTTTAACCTTCCAGGTATGTTTAGGTAAAATTGAAATATTTTTTATGTTATGCCTACAGAAATTTCTCATATTCTCTTCCATTTATCTTGATTTTCGTCGAAACCTATAATATTTATGAGCTATATCAGTTAAGTAGGAGACCATGTATATCGATCAGCGTACTAGCATTCCTTGGATAGACAAGAATACAAGCGAGAAACCCAGTAAAGAAGCAGATAAACAGACGATCAGGCTGCACGCGAATCAGATTATTGTCCTGTAAGCACAACTTGGTCGTTAGGTAGGAAAAAGAACCTTGGTGAGATTAAACGTTATAATTTATTTTCAAAATATGATTACATAGATGTAAAAATAAGAATGTTTTAATCAAAAGTTTTTCGCTACATTTTACGAGCGTAATTGAAACCACCTGTCTCAATTAAAATAGATTTGCGTTGAAAACATTTTTATATTTTTTACGATTCAAATTTCGTTTCAAACACTATGAATCATTTGACAGGCTTTTGATGGAATGGATTAAGGTTCTAATGTTACTGCGTATCACTTTTATAATGAATTAAAATATTACTTCGACAGATGAACTATGATCACCCCTCGTCGGCTATTACTGCAAGAATTATTTAATTGAAAATGCACTGAGCATTAGGTTTCAGCAGATTCAAATGTAATGCAAATTAAACAGATAGCAGGAAGAAGGAAAATTATAGTTTCATGATGGATGCGGCACAACCTCAACCATGTTCAACGAAGGCTCGCGTGAAATGGTTACGTGATATAATTCCTAATTTGGAGGAAGCTCATTTCAACGTGTTGATTATTTGCAGATGATGAACCTTGAACTTCTTAATACAACCCAGAAAAAAGGACGACTCCAAGTATATAGTTTGGTTATTTAAAAATAAAAAACCGCAAACAAAATGAAACCATTGAAAAGCCCAGGAAAGACTTTGTTCGCTACTTTTTTTTTTTAATTTTACCGACTTATCTGGTACGATTCCTGTATAAAATTCAAATAGTATAAACTAGCAAATGCTAGCCAAACTAGTTCACCGTTATGAATATAAAGCGACCAAAAATTTGCCTTGGAGGTCTATTGCCCGTCCATGATAAAACGCAATCTTTCTCAGTACTCAGTAGGAAGAATTTCCTGGACAACAAAACTATATAAACTCACGGGCCACCCTACTTGCAGCTATGGTTGCCTTTTATTATTTGGTATTTGCGGCTATGGTGTGAAGTTGGAAGGTTCTTTTAAATAATTTACATATATAAACTTTAACAGCCTAACATCATTTTTTCGTTCCGTAAAACTTTCTAAAATTCCATAGAACATAACACTACTAATATAAAGCATTGGTCGCAGTCTGAAACCAACTAGTCCTAATCAATTGACCACACAAATAAAATTAGAACAGAAATCTGTATCCACTAAGGCTAGGACAGAATAGGAAGCCAGCCAGTTTCCTATCTATTGTCCCGAGGGAGAACGTTGGACAAAGCACATGACGCCAGTGATTGGGGCCCCTTTCCGGGGATTTGAAATTACAATTCTACTACGATACAAGTTTCCGTTATGCGACAGAAATTCTTTGATATTGTTGTATGAGGCACGAGCATATTAATTTGAATGTTAGTGTTCAGTTTTTTACTTTTTACATATTTTATATTATTTAGCCAAAGTACTGAATCCCATTATTATTAGTCTTTTTATTAACTACATGACATGGGCCTTTCCTAAAAACTGTAAAGTTTAAAAGGTAGGTAACAGTGGAGTTACCTCTAAGACGGATTTGTGAACTGTAAAATGGAATAATGTGAACATAAAAATTTATATTTGTATCCACCCAATCATATCTTAACGACTAACATATTATATATAAATAAGCATATTAAAAAACAGGTCCGACGACCGATGCACGATATAATATATCTAATCAATTTACTTACAATTCGTAGTTATCTTTAGAAAATACTTTTAATGTTTTAATGTTAAAAATCGGCAAACGAGTTTGTGACACAAAATAAAGCACTCTTGTCAGCTACGACCCGGTAGCATAAAACGATAATGCATTTAGTATCTGGAATCGTAATTTGATGTTATAAAAACGGTCAGTATTGTCTTAGGAGGCGCATATTAGAATAGATAATTTATGATTTGTTTTACAAACACAATTAATTTTACCCACCTTCAAATTAGGTGGTATTCCATCCCTACGTCGTCGTCGTGCAAGAAACGGAGTTAATTTTTCATACAACGTTCGAAATTGTGTTTTCCCAAGTCTAAATGTTTTTTGTAAATTCCGACTCGGGTGCCTAAGTCGCGGAAAGCATCAACATTATACCTCATTATAGTTGGCGATTTACGACGAAGGTACCCAAGGTCTCCTTGTTTAATATTAATATTTTTATCAAGCGCGAATTCTGCAAGAGAGCTATGGTTGTTCAATTGTGTTTCGATTGTAAAACTATCATTGAGAGACGATCGATATAAATGTCAAACAAACGTCAATTAGTAGCGGACTTCCATTTATTGTACAATCGAAAGACAGCTGTAACGCGATTGAAGTGCAGAATACCAAATTGTCCAATGGAAATTGAGTTGTAGTTCAATTGTATGGCATTGGAACACAATTGGTCTTAAATAATTAACAGAATACCAAATGTGTCAAATCATACTATCGAGACTCAATTGAGACTCAATCGAAGCGTTTGTAAATTAGCAGACTTGGGGCCCAGATGCTTTGCGAATCGAGAGGGAAACGGTTAAATCGCATGTTATTTACTTCTCCAGCATTATAACAGACATATTGCGCGCGGCACTTCTTATAGCAGTTTCAATGAATCCGCGCTTATCCTACCAGATACGACCCATATAACCGCTACCAAAGCTAGGTTGAAAGAGCTATAGGAGGTCGAAGATGGTGAGTGTAAACATAATGTTAAAAGATAGTTTACGGTTGAAGGACAGCGGTAATTAGTAAGGTAAAACACCATATAATATCATAGAAGTAGACAGTTGGAGAGATGTCAAGTGTTATCTACGAGTACATATATCTTTGATAACAGTTGAGTGTGGTCAGTGCAAATATAAAAGACGATGACAGCACATGCTCTACTCACTAGGGCTTTAGCTTTCGTAGTATAATCTTAATTAAATCTACATTTCAACTTGTAACTGTGGTCGATGAGGCGTGAAAGGGAACAGCACAGAACATATCCGCAAGATTAACTGTATTGCATGGTACATAACAGAGCGTCCACCAGCAAGAAATTCCTTGTCCGTTGCTCAAGTGGACCATCAGCAGAGAATATCGCTTTGAAGGTGGAGTGGAGGCTCTTAAATTTCATATAGTTGTTTAATTATTATTGAGTATTTCAAATTATTTTACATAATATTTGACAACGATTATAACATTCGTGTAATGTGAACGTGGTGTTTACAGAAATGTTCATTAATCAAATTGTTCAAGATAAATTTAATCCTTTTCGATCACACGTAATAGATTAATTGCTAAACAAGAAGCTTACGCTATTATTACATTTGACTTCAAATCGGATCCCAATACAAACGGTTCAATTAATAGTCGAGTGACTTTAACGGGATTATAGCTGAAACTCCCCGATCTGGGATTACACGGGTTAGTGCGATAACGGAGACAACATTACCGAATGATTGTCGTAAGCCGCTTAGCTTTCAGCGGCGATATTTAAATCATCGCATTCCGGAATAGAAATTCGGTCTTCATGGATTTTTGATATGATAATGGTTAAGTGATAATGACATGAAGCGTACTGAACACTATTCACATGGTTGAATATATCACTTCAATTCAGAGAATATACATACGCCTTATGTTTGCAAATAGCAACCGTATTTTAAAAACGGTTGCTTTTCATTTTTGTTAGGTGTTTAATATTTTTTTAGGTCTATGAGTAATAATAATATTTGTAAAATTATTATAATATTTGCAGATGAATAATCTTATTTTTTTCTATTTCTCTCTTAACATACTACTCATCTCTACTCTAAGGTACATGCATATTGACTTCTATTTCCTATGTCACAGAAAGGTCCATTTCCCGAAATGAAAAGTATCCTAGATAATAAAATTACAATATTGCTAATTATCATCTAATTAGTTCAGCATCGTGATAATTGCATATACAGACAGACGAGAAATGCAAAAAAATAAGAATTATTTTGGTCTCCATCTGTACTAGTATAATAATATAGCATATATTGTTACTATATTTAAACCATAAAGTAATAAAGTTTATAAATAATAAAGTCAGACTAATAGGTTGGCGAGAAAGTATTTTCGCATTTTAGTATGTACGAACTTGTAATAAAATCTTTTTGACTATATCACTTGCATCAGGCCGGTTTTGGTATCATTAAAAAGTTTAAATTTTAAAGAAGATAATGTCAAATTCAAATTTGGAAAATGTGTGATTTTCATTTGTTTTGCTTACTGCCAAGATGAGTGAGTGTAATGAAGAAATTCGCTACGTTTTAAAATTTCACTACAAAAAAGGCAAAAATGAAACGCAGGCCGCGAAAAAAAAATGTGATGTTTATGGACCTTGTGTAATGTTTGCGAGAGTAGTACAAAATTGGTTTCAGCGTTTTCAATCCGGAAATTTTAATGTCAAAAATGCACGTCGCTCTGGCCACTGTCACGGATAAAATGGATGCCATTTTTGAAAAAGTGGAGCAAAATCGGCATATCAGTAGTTACGACGTAGCTGAAGAACTGGAAATTGATCACATAACAGTTTTGAGGTATTTCGGCAAAGCTGGGTACACAAAAAAGCTCGATATTTGGGTGCCACATGAACTCACTGAAAGAAACCTCATGAACCGTGGCCTCATTTGCGATTCTTTATTACAACGCAATAAAATCGAACCATTTTTGAAAAAGCTGATAACTGGTACTGGTGGTGAAAATGGTACTTATATACTTTAGTGAAATTTAAAAAAACTTTATTAAAAATATTTTGAATTTTCATAAAAAATGCGAAAAGACTTTCTCCCCAACCTAACATTTGCCGATCTCACTCGTTTCATTCGTCTCCACAACATCTATCCTTACATGGCGACCCTGCCACCGGAGACGAATTACTTCTCAAATATGATCACTATTCTCAAACAGACCAAATTTTTGAAGCAGAGCCTTACTGTATTGGTGTTTTTCTTACAATCATACGGTGCATACTGAAACCAAATACACACGAACTAGTTTTCGGCAAAAAAAATCTTATACAAAGTACCTATATTAAATAATAGTGTAGTTTCTACTACAGGTTCTACTTTATATGCTCACTATAACTACGCATCAGAGTTTAAATATTGACTTCAGTTAACACAAAAAGATGCCCGTGATAATCTTCTTAAAAGTAAAATTATGTGAAAGAGTAATTAAGACCTTAGTGTCAACCCTATATACTATAAGAAGGGAGATTACTTGTTATTAAGAAATCCATCTGATAATAAAATTGATCCAATTTATTTAGGACCTTATGTAGTATTGGATATTATGTAACATTATGTTATTGACATTATGTAGTATTGTAATGTAAAAAAATAAAAATGGTAAAGAAGATATTGTTCATAAATATCGAACCAAACTGTATGATATTCTAGACTAATACTATAATTGTGTCTTTTTCATGTTAGGTATATATGTTTGTATAATGTACTAGTATCCTGGTATCGTACCTATCTTTTGTTTTTAATCTATTATAATTTTATTGTACTAAACTTGAAAAAAAAATGTTTTGTATCAATTATTTTTCCTTCAGTAAGGGAGATGTAGTAGTATAATAATATAGCATATATTGTTGCTATATATAAACCATGTATTCTTTTAATAAAGTCAGTCTATTATCCGGTCTCACTCGTATTTCTCAATTTTTGAATCTCTGTGCGTGTTATATTTCTGTGCACGTGTGTGTGAACATGTTATTTATCTTTCTATCACGATTATTTTCCTATTATCATTATATGACACATGGTTTACGTGTGGACGTTGCGATTCCGCTCCCACAAACAGTTATTATAATTATACTAAAATTTGCTTAACAGATGTTTTCATTATATATTTTATTTTTATTTTATAAACAATTTTATTATTGAAATAGTTTACTTTTTGAAATAAAATGTAAAAAGTCACACAAAAGTACTTGATAAATACCTTTTCATCAGTGTACGAGTAGATGGTACAAAAATTAAATTTTCGGATATTCGGTACGTTGCGTTGTGACTGTGTTCAAAGAATTGACAGGCTTTTAACGCCAGTAAATTGAGATTTTCATTACATTACCAAAATAAAGCGGCGGTGCTAGTTCGATATTCGAATTTTGACTTGTATTCCATACTGTGAAAATTGGAAACAATTGCGGAATTGAGAGGATGAAAAAATAGATAAAATAAGGAAAAAAACGCAATTCAATTAATTAACTTTAATTAACGGATTTAAATTTAAAATCATGATTATCTGAAGCTATTGATTATTTATTAATTAAAAAAGATAGCGGGCATCCGCTGGATTCAGAGGGCTCAGAATCGATCAGAATGGCGCAAGTTAGGGAACGCCTATGTCCAGCAGTGGACCTCCAAAGGCTGATGGATGGATGGATAATAGATGGATTGATTATTTCCCGCTAAAAACTTTCCCCTAGGTTCCTATTAGGTACGTGTAATACGTTTAAAATTTGAATGTATATATGCAACTAATCTAGAAAACTTTTGTAGCGTAATTAGGGAATACAGTTGCGCCATCTCTGTTTGGCTGCGGACTGATCCTTAGTTTTTAAATCAAGTGAATGTCCATTGACTGTTTCAATTCATGAGTGCATCCAGTTTGAAGGAATTTTACATTAATTTTTTTCTGAATTAATATTCTAATCCTAATGGAAATATAGAGAAAGATTTCTAACTAGATAAAGAATTTGTGTATACATTTCATAAGTTTTTAAAAACACAATTTCGCTAAATCGTCATTATAACAATCTACAACAGTCTGATACACAGGTTTCACCATTATTTTTTCCATATCTAAGGAACGCAATAATTAATTATTAATAATAGACCCATCATTTAAAAACCTAGATTTGCATATTAGATTCGATCACGGTCCCTCGGTGCTCGTGCGTTCAGCTGCATTCGTTCTTACCAAGGTATACTAAAGCTATATTCTTATAAAATACTTCTTGAATATCTTTATATACTTCCACCCAAAAAGCTACCTATTATTCGCTCTACGTTAGATGTGAGTCGCTTTGTAGCTGTTTTTAATTACCAAAATGCTTTGTTATTCTAGTGTCACAATACGAAATACGCGCCGTGAATAAAATGCATTGTAGTCAGTTTATTTTGCAAACTGACCTTTCTAGTTCTTTGAAAGTAGCATATATAACTAATACTTTCGTTAATGTACATTGTATTGTATACTGTATTGTTTAAAGTCGACCTTTTTCTTTAGTACTTAAAAATGAAAGACAAAAGTCCTGTGTACAATATAAACACCAGCTAATAGAAACCAGTCCACCAATTATGATTCAATAATTAACTCGGTTCGTCCTTGCTTTGAAATATCAAATGAAAGTCTGGTTTTGTAGAATACAAATATACATAATTTTTGTTTATCATTATAATCGTGGAAAACGTTTTACACATAGCATGTTATAATTTATAGTCAAATTAAGAGACTGTTTAAAACTCTGAAAAAATGTGAATATTCTTATTATTTATAAAAAAATATACATTTTTCGTCAATTTTGTGGTAATCCAATATATGTAACTATTTTCCTATCAGTGTGTATTGAATCAGTTTAATTTTGAGCGAAATATTATTTTCATTGATTCTTCCACTAGCGATCAACTATCAAAAAAGCTTATAGAAGTTCATAGAATACCGTTATACCATTTATAGAAGCTTATAAGAAAATAATTTCCATTACGTAGATATGTTTTTGTAGCAACAGTCTACATGAACTGCAAGCCACCTGATCACATGTGTGGTCACGATGGCACAGAGCATCCATTATAACAAATATATTATTGACATTCTGACGGCCGAAAAGTAAGAGGAAAAATTCAATTTCATTATTACTTCTTCCTTGGTACTTTGAATTAATTTACATTAAAATTACGACAGCAGTTTTCCGCATCCTGTCGGAATTCTGTATAAAGATATCGAAGGCGTATAATAAATGGCATTTCAGTAACTTGTCACCGTCCTTTACGTAATGATTCTCGCCTATTTTCGCAAATAGGTTCTTATGTTACATTAAATGTTAAAACTTTCGAAAAACATCTATGTAGAGACGCTAATTATGAGTTTATTTAAAGTTAAAATACTAGTGAAAAAATTTAATTTAAAAAACGTATTATGGCGATATCTATGTTATAATGGTTAAACTACTTTTTTTTGTTGTTAATCTAAATGAGAATACTAGGGTTATAACTATGAATATATTGATATAATTTTAAATCTCTGGAAGCGGGTTAAAATTAAGATTCCTAAACGTTAATATCTGTAATATTTACATAGTTGCACTTTATTTTTTATTAGAGAAAAAGTTCATACTCATAAGAGAAAAAGGTTCGTGATTACATAGCAGAGCACCGCAGCAGAAAGATATATTTATTATATTTTAAGAAGACACTAATTGGTTACCGCTGCTTCTTAGCTGCATGTGAAATTATTTCAAAACAGTACATACCGCACCTTTAGAATGAAAGTGACTTAACTCGAAATTCCTGAAATTCCAAATTTTACTATAAATTTACTTAAAAAGCCTACTCTAAAACTCCATTGTGAAAAAGAGCCCGAATTAAGAGATAGAAAGGGAAAAAGGGAAAACCTCATACATTAGTCTCTTTAAATTTACTCAAGACCATACATTTTTGAAAACTTTCTTCGTCATTTCCCATAAATTGCAATTTTTGAGTTAAGTTCCTTTCATTCTAAGGGTGGGAATATACAAACCTGTATATCCTATTTATAGTTTTTAGTTATTTGTTATATTTCTTAGTCATTGTAATTTAACTTTTAATTAGTAATACTATATTTCTATGATTGTCTATTGTAAATGTTTTGTATTTTGGTTCTTCCTAATGTGTTTTTTAATCTTCCTACGCGTACAGTTTTGCTAATGAATACGCTACTTATAAGTTAGTTAAATCATTATTATTATTATTATCATACGCAGTAAAATGATCGCACCCCACCTATTCGACGGAATTACTCGAGTACATTAGTGGTCTTCTCACACCAGTCTGAATGCGCCGTCTCCATCAGACGGGCTTGGTGCCGATTGGAACTGTGTCTTGCATCATTTTATTTTATTTTATAGATAGCAAAATTTCGTTGCAGTAGGTACCCTTTTTGTTTGATGGGATAAATATTGTTTTCTTTCATCGTTCTTATATAATTGTACGGAGGCCAAATCTGTACATTTAATATGTTATGGATATTTTAATGTAGGGAGGCTTTGCTATCGATACAATCAAAACATATTTTATTGTCTGTCTGCCTGTCAGATCCCAAATCACAGTCAAACAAACAACAAATCGGTTTAAATAATAATTGGCATATTAGTTGCTAATATGGGTCATAATCTAAGAAACTTTTCATCATGGTAAATGGATCTGTTCCCGTGGAATAGGAATTAAAGGGTTTAAAAATTTTATCTGCATGGCTGCAGCTTTTATAATAAATTAATATGTTTCCAATTTATAGAACCAATAAAAACCCGTTCCTAAAACAATATGGGTGCTATGCCACGTTAAGCGTTAGGCGTAGGTTTTCTGAAGCAAAGTGAGGTCAGTTTCTAGTAACTTTACGATAAGTAAGGTGAAGCGATAATAAATAATCGATTGAGTTTAACAACATCAGACGCGATGGAGAGTTAGATGGGTGATGCTAGTGGATAAAATATTCAGCATTTTTTTGCCTTGGAGGTCATGTTACGCTTTCGGTCCCACCTTATGGTTTTCCACAAGAATTTACAATATTAATATTTATTGCCACCGAAACGTGTGACAGTTCCTAGCGGAGAGGCACTATTCTCCATCATTGTTGAAACACAAGTGACTACTGCCTTAGCCTATGTCGCTAGGCTCCGATGTAAAAGTAGTTGCCACGTGGTGAGTCATAGCATAGATGCTGCCATCATTCGGGTCCCCTGCCGCGTTCCGTTTGGTAACCGTAATTATGATAGTCTCCGACAGAGATTTTTTAAACTAACAAACTTATATATTATCAGTACTATCGTACCAATTAAAAATCATTCATTTAAAATATATTTATTGTTTGTTATTATAATAATTCCACTTGTAATAGCTTTGAAACGAACCATTAAAATGCTACATTTTTGCGCTATGAAGGTCGTTTGAAGTTGTTGAGATAAGCGAGCTTGGCAATTAGACTCTTTAATTTTCCTTTGTATCTCCTTCGTATGACATTTGCTTTTAGTACTGAACAGTGAAGAGAAGCACACAATGACATGAAATGAGTTGGATTAAATATCTCGGATTTATACCAGGAGATAGATAATTTACAATGAACTTAAATTTTAATGAAATATAAATAAATATTCTCGTGATATAGAAGATTTACTTAAAAGATTACTAATGCTAATCGCCAAAGTCCAAGAAACACCGGAACTTGGGATTCTTCGCTCGACTGTCATTAACTTTTGGGTTGAACTTTGTACACTTTGATTACTCAATATTACAAAAATAAACGCTTACAAGCTCACTCCTCCCAATGAAATTCCCTGTTTTCCTTGGTGACCGGTGTCCATCACCGGTAATTAAAACAAACATTCAAAATCAATCGACAAACATTCATATTATGTTACAAATGTTTGCCTCAAATGAAAAGTAAATCCTCTGCTTTTCGTACCTGAAAATCACGAAAAACATAACTACATTACGAACTAAGATATAGGATAATTGATTATTAATAGCAGATATATTTATATAAGATACCAGCGTTTTTTAAAAAAATCTAGACATTAAAGAAAATACAAGCTTGCGTGTTAATCTTGTTATGGTGAAACAACAGACATTCTACCCTACATTCTAGTTCTTATCGTACCCGAGAAAACACTCGTTGTTTTAATTTAGTATCTGTTCAAACAAAGCCAAAGGTACGGGAAGCAAGAAATAACATTTGCACAGCCAAAAGTAAGTAATTAAAAACAGGTTAAGTCCCAATCGTCTCGTACAGCGGGGTTCTGTACTATTCTTTATATATACCTAATCGCTTCTGCGGGTGTTATGGAGCATGTAACTTTTTAAGTTCTTTTTTATTTACTGCTTGTCTCTTTTAGATACATTTAATCCAGATTTAGATTGGCATTTTCATCTTGGTTTTCATGTATTGTATTTTTCTTCTAAACTTAAGACTCAGTTTTGGGAATAAAGACAAATGTGAATTCTTTAATGTTTTTAAATATTTTTTCTAATTAAAATGTTTATATAATACAGTATATAATAGAAACTGTAATCAAAAAGGTTATCTGGAACAAGTCCATCGAAATGGATAACGACAAGCGATGACTGCGTCTTTTGCCTCCATATTCTCTTTGTGCTGACCGTACTTTGTAATTTTGCCCGTAATAGTGGTTGTGCGTAGGCACGAACGTAGAATACCCAGAGTCACGCCGGAGAGCAAAGGTGAAGTGAAAGGTGACTGAATCCGGTATCCCTGCTTGGTGGTAGGGCTTTCGCGGAAGGATTACATAGGTATGTATTATTTTTATTAATAAAATATAAACGTAATTATTATTAGTATTACTTCGCCGTGAAACCTGCATACATAGCTAGGTAAATTTCTGCCACGCACATGTGTGGAACAAGCAACTCTGGTGGAACTCTGCAATTCTAGTGTTGTCTTGGTCCATAGGCGACGGTGACCACATACCAACAGATGGCTCGTCTGTCTTTTCGTCTTCCATTCAAGCTATAAAAAAATAAAACAACATAATTGTTTGCTTTGTGTGTTGTATAATAAAGAATATTTGTTCGGAAGTCTAAACGGAATTTTGATGCGCTATCTGCACGAAATAATTGCAGACGGTAAAGAAAACTACTCGGGTACAAAATTAAATGTAGTCCTGTCAAAGACGACATAGATAAGTTTGAAATTAATAAAATGGTACCAAGCTTTAATTTGGCGAAATTTAATAAATTATTTCAAGTGATGAATTATTTTACTAATGTTAGAAATATAAAGATCTTTTAAGTTTTTGACGTGATAACGTCTTATAAATCGATGAACGCCGGCTGCACGCACGAAAAAGCATGACTCATTGTCACGATCCGCCTGAGCCGAGTGTGTAAGCGAGAGCACGGAACAAGCGATAGAGAGGCACGATCGGCCTAAACGTTCGGCTTGTGACTCATCGATCTCTCGTTCACTCCATCGGCCGATGCGTCTTAAACATCACAGATGTATACAAGTTGTAAATAAATTGTTAATAGCACATTATTACTTGTAATTAATCTGTATAATTTAATTAAAATAATACTTGAATTAACGAGTGAAAATAAATGTAATTTTATCGAAAAAATTGTAATTTTCAATTAACTCCGTCTTTGTATCATACAAAATAATGATAATGCAGTGATAATAATTCAATTCAATTCATAAAAGTATGATTTTCCATCAATGTTTTCTTATGACGTTATTACGTAAAATTATCGTCCGTAAACCGACTTTGCAGATAACCAACTTTTTTTTACTGTAGCACGAAAAGATATTATTTTCTACTTTGTCATATATATTATTCAGTAAAGCCAAAATACGTGCATTTCAAAATGATAGTAAATATGATTGTACAATATTATATCATTATATGTATTATATTATTGTATGAGCAATGTAGGAAATTCTAAAGCTCAGAGATATGCTTTCTGAACTGCCTGCTCTCAACCAAGGTAAGGACCTCACTTACTAATTTATTTACTAGCGACCCTCCCTGTTTTCGTTCGAGTCGAACAATTATCGATCTTAGTTGATATTACGTAGGTATAATCTTGACTAATCTAGTTAATTTATATGTGTTTATATCTAACATTGTCGTAAATCCTAAATCCATTTAGAATAATTTACCTTTTAAATGGTAAAAGAAATGTTCAAATAGGTGCCTTGATTTCGAAGATGTTAGAAGATAGAGATTACAAAGGCAAACTTATTGCCTTATAGCATATAAATATAGCTATATACATAGTTTCCCAGTTTTTCAGTACATTATTAAGCAGACAGATATTTGATATTTGGTCTTAGCAGATTATTTGTGATGTGTCATTTATATACTCATGCCACTTTCAACATAGGGAATCGTACTATGACAATTTGATTTGTAATCATATATATGTGATTATCACATATTAAGATTATCATAACACGTAACTATGGTCAACAATTGTAGAATTTTTGTCATGTCTACCTCATATGTGTTATTAGACCGTAGAGAAAGTTCTCTAAAGCAATCTTCTGTTATAGTGAGCTTTTGATAGTCATAAAAGCTCACATAAGACCTTCTTTTTCTTCAGAGGTACCAATAGCGATTTGACCGGTGTCGAATAGTATTGTTATACGTACTTGATAACAAATGTCGTACCATACATATAAGTGACTCAAACTTTCCTTTCAATACAAGCTATAAACCTCAATAAAAGATAAACAATACTTTGAATAAAATCTTCTATTTCTTTTCAAAGAGCGTTGAGGTTACCGGATTTTGCAAAGGAAATGTATCATCTCTGATCGTAGGAGTCTGTCCATACCTTCATAGCTCCGTTGCAGCAATCAGTAACAGCATGTAGCAGCCGCTTGCAGGATTTTTCTCGTAATTGATGAGGCCTACAGAGTATTCCACTACGCTGCTCTAATACGGATTCGTGGAGGGTTTAACTCAAGTTGGAAATATTTATGCCACCCGAAAGCCTTCGACATGGCTTAACGACTGCTATCTAATGATAACAACTGTTTTAGGCGGCTTTACTTGCAATTCAAAGCACGAAGAAATTTTGCAACCCACTATCACCTTATTGAATACTGAGCGAAAAACATTTCTTAAAATCGACACAGTCGAGAATGCTCTTTAGGCATATAACGCATGAAAACGCATAATGCATCTTCAGGTATATAAGGTAAAATGTAAGCCGGTAGGAACTTCTGTCAACGTAAAGGTTGTTTGACATAAATTCCGGTTCTTAATTAAGGAGCGGATAATATTTATATAGGACATTATGAGTTAAATGTCCTTGTTCTATTAAACACGCCTTTGGGACAATGCTGATATTACGAAAATGCCATCTGATAATGACTGCGTGGGACAGTCGAGACAGTTCTGTTATTCGGATTATACGAGTCCACGACGTAGTAATAATAAAGACAATTTGCTAAGAAAAAGTCGAAAGGTTTGTGGGAAAATGTTTTGTTGACACTGTTAATGTAATAACAACAGAATAAAATAAACGGTTAGAATGTTTATTAATCCATTTAATTCCTCGTATTCTCAACTAGTAATTAACAAGTACAATAACTTTTAAAGGCGAAAACATTCGATCTACACCCTACTTTAAGCTTATTCTTCAATACAATAGAATAAGTACAATAAATACATCCCAATAATGTAAATACATTGCTTTTCTTATAAATAATCATTTTAACACAATTTCCCTTAAGACTAGTCAGGAATTAATTGTTATTTATTATGTTCGTTTTAGAAAATTTTACATAATTACAGTATGGAACGGCAAAAGCGAAGGTCTTTCGATACAGTCAGGATATCACAGCTATTAAAATTAATATGTACAATAAAAATCTTTATTAGACATCGAGGAGTCTTAACAAATTATTTTTTGAATTCGAAAGATCGCATGAAAACGCATAATGCAATTTGTAGATATTTAAAATATAGGGCACAAATGTTATAGAATAATATTTTGGTGTAAAGCTAAACTAAACTAGTGGCAAACAATGATTTACTTCTTTCTTTCTTCTTTTATTTAATTATTTACAATTAACTTAAAAGTAAAGTATTGAATTACATTGGAAATAAAAATTATTGTTATTGTAGACTTCTGTTGCGATTTGTTGACTAAAAGGAAATTATGCATTTTGAGTACCAATAAACTGATTCATAACCTGTATTTATTTATTCATCTTTTACACAATTTTACATCAAATACATTAAGTGAGAAGTAAAAGACAAATATGGAATAACAATGAAATATTACATTTTCACCTTTATCGCAAATTATATTTTAAAAGCGTACAGATATAACATAATAATACCATATTATTTTATTAATATTTTAATATTGTGGCACATAAACTTACATATACCAACGGCCCAATAAAATAAGTATAGCAATAAAAATCCTGACTATTTTATAAGTAAAAACTAACAACAAAATTATGCCCGAGACCGATCTGTTCACATTGAAATGAAGCATGAAAAATTTTAATGTTTAAAACAATAAAAAACAATTTTATTTATGTTAATAACAAATAGCTTTATATTTATTTCTTTTTACATCACTACATAGTTCACTACCGTATGTCTGCGATTAAATTTGGACAGACCTGTGTAGTGCAGAAGCTCATCGGATCAAGCTATGGGAAAAACTGAGGCGGCTCCATGATATTGGTATTGCTAATTCCTGGTTAGCATTGGGTTTATCATGATATTAGCTAATGCGTTACGTCGTTTGCGCCATGCGCCAGCCCCTTGAGCGTGGTACTGAAGTTGCCGATACCATGTACGCGTGCGAGAGTTTTCTTCCGCCTGTAAACAAAGACATGAAAGTTTAAGAAGACATAGACATTCGAATCCTATATAATACTATGATATAATACACCGTTAGTTTTTTAAACGTTTATTGAATTTATTTATTTATTTATTAATTTTTATGAACTAAATTGTTTATTAATGAAACTTACTCAATGTTGGCAAACGAGCCCCATATCGAATGCCAAATTACCGCTTGCCAAGTGTTCGGTTAATACCCACTAAACACTCCAGTCGAATAACCAGTTATTGCTTAAAACGTGGCTTTACAATGCAACGAAAATACTTAAACAGCTTATAAGCTCGACAAGTTCATGTGTAATTAGCGACGCAGTAACGAATGCCACTGAACATTTGCCAAATTTGTATTGAATACCAACTAAGGGTTTTTTTTTTAAATAAAGTTCCCTATAGACAAGTATTTTTAATAACTTCTAGTCATTGAGAAGAGATTTTTTGAGATTCTAATAGATTTCACATTTAGATATCAAGGCGTAGACGTCCGTCTAGGCAACGTATTCCGCGTCGTTTATCAGTCTTTCACGAGATGTGGTCAGTCCGTTGTCACTGTAGCTGGCTGACACTGCGAGTTTTACCGGTATTTTTTAAAACGAATTCACAGTTACTCTCTTTAATCTATGACTGTGGATCAGTGTTATTGTAACGTGTATTTTTTTTGTAGTATGGTACTTGGTGTAGCATTTACTATCTCAATTTCAGTTGTGATTTCTAAGCAAACATGATAAATATATTTAGATAATATTATATAATTTTAAAGAACGATTTTAGTCGCTCTTCTCAAAGAATAAACAAACTGGACTCCCTCAAGTAATTTACCGTGACTTTTTTTTCTACTATAGTAAAGTTTTTTAATGACAAATGATCAACATTGCAAAACATAGGCAAGACGAGTCGATACTTAATCGTTGACGCTATAAAATCACTGTTAAAGGTAGAAAATATTTTTTTTTTTTACTTAATTTATTTTTTATTTTTAGTACTCTATGCTGCATATAAATTTGCGCAATTTATCGAGCTCCGTTGTCTACGTGAATGCGAACCGAGCAACTAAATAAGCAATACCCGATGAGTTCCAATAATCGGTCGCAAAGCCAGAAGGATCGCTATCGTTATTCGAAACGAACAATTGTTCCGTATTTACGGAGCGGTTCAGTCGCTTTACGTTATTTGGAACACAGAGAACTTTGTTTCGGCCTTGAATCTGGGGCCGAATATTGTGGGTGAAATTGTTTATGTAGCCGAATAAGGATTATAAGTTATTTCATGCATGAATATAAAATAACTATCTTATTATTGCTATAACTATTATTTGAAACTTTGTATGATGGCCAGCAGCGCCGGCGTACACGATATTACAACACTAGCGCTGTATATTATAGGCAACACTTTGTCATTTTTTAATCTCGCCTTAGTGTCTCCTTAAGCAATTTTATCATCAGTTATTGCCTAACGAATGAGTTTAAACGTTAATAAATAATACATGGGCTTATTATTTGGGCCAACATTCAGGAACTTCGTAGGAAAACCGCGACACCAGAAAGATCGCCGTCGTTATTCTAAACGAACGATTGCTCCGTCCGAATTTACAAAGCCAGTCGCTTCAGGTTATTTCCGATGCAGGGAGCAATATTTCTACTGTCTCCGTTGTGGCCAAACGGAGTCTTGGTAAAAAGAAACTGTTTTATGTTGCGGATACAATATTACACTTTTTCCGTTTTCGTGGCTTTTGTATTCTAGTCGTTTCGTTTTCTCTCCAATTCCACATAAAATTAAAGAGGCATGTACGCTGCTATCTATACATCTAGAGAGTTTTAACGTAAGACAATAAAAATCTAATCTACATTCACTTTACTGCTTATTCGTTATTTTATTAGTAAATTTATTCTTGGGTTCGTTACTTAATTTTTTAATCTTAACTTAACATTATAATATCAATAAGGGCTCACACATTCATAGCCCTGTGCCAGAATTGTATGTGTAGGACAGATAGTATAGACATACACAACTAGAGATAAATAACCAAATCCAGTGCAACCAGCGCAAGCCGGTCAACCAAGCAGTAGTAACCTAAAGGTTTGAATGTATGTCTCCCACATGCGAGACGCGAGTTCAAACCCTACATTAAACTTAAATTTTTCAAATAATGTGCGTATTATAAATAACTTTATCACTTGCTTGCTTCAGGAAACCTGCAAACTTAAAAGTTCTCGTCTCGATAACGTTCTCACAAATATATGAAGTCTGTCAATCTGCACTTGGCCACCGTGGTAAACCATTGCCTTAAGCCATAATGGTTGCTCTCATTGTGAAAGAAAACCAGAATTTATCAGTGAGATAATAGGTTCTAATGAACCAAGACCACGAAGCACATATATATATACCGCAACATGGCCATAAAAATAATGTAATAAAACGGAGTAGATTCCCACCTTAAAAATATACGAGTCCTTGGTCGTAATCTCGTGTACTTCGAAGAAGTGTTCGGGCTCGTGGTCGGCGGCGACCACGCAGCGATCGAGGAACAGCGGTTCTCGTTGCAGCGTGTACCGCCCCGCCTTCTCCCGCACCAAGAGCAACGCGGCCTCCCGTACGCCGCTACGCGCGAACAGGGCGTCGCCTTCCTTCTCCCGTGCTTCGCGGTCTCGTGCCTCCCTGGTCTCACGAATCTCGTTCGTTTTGTGGGCGATCGTTGGCTGTGAAAAGATTTTAATATGTAAACGGCGGTACAAGAGCCGCAATTCTACTGTAAAAAGTTTAATGCACCGAACAGTTAATAATTCTAGTTGCTACAATTAGTAAACTACTTAAAACTAATAACTAAATATTACGTTTAAACTAAACGACCTCAAGATCAACTTCAAATAAAATATATTTCTGTTTGGGATAAGAAGACCGCAGACTACTGTTTACTAAAGTTTACTAAAACTAGCCTGTTCGTCAGCTTTTTCCACATTAATGTTAATATTACTAAATCCATTCTCAAGCTCAAACCGACCTCACTTGTTCGTAGTGTTACCCTATTTAACAACGGACCAAGCGATAGCACCAATTCTTTCTGTTGAATGTATCATTTTTCGAACCACCCAATTTAATCCTGACGGTACTCGTGCGTCAGCTAATGACTTAAAAATGTTAAAGCGGAGTTAAGTTTTGTTGTTGTGTGCAAAATAAAGAAATTTATCAATTAAAATATACATAAATAAATGTATATTATATAATAAATAAACGATTTTTTGCCATTTGAGCCAATTCCCCCTCACCTCTTATATTACTTTGCTCGTTGCCAAATTAAAAACTACCCTCATTTGAATTGAATCTTACCTTTCCATTAGTTACCAAAAGGGCGTTAATAGGCATCAGCTTGATAGTGCGTCCCTTACGCCAGTTGTTGTCGTTCGGCTGTGTGAAGAGCAACTTGCCCTCCATTGCAAACCTTTGATGGGCAATAAATTTTATGATTAAGAGGAAATTGCATTATTTTGTGAACGATCTCTCGTGCGTGAGAATCAACTCAAATTTAATGCTGCATTATTGTAAGTTCATCATGCACCTATAATTTTAATTAATAATGAATTATAACTTGCTTCGTCAAAGGAAAACATTATGAAAAAACTGTCATACTCAACTGTTCTTCATATTGTAAATGTGTGAAGTCTCCCAATCCGCACTTAGCCAGCGGTGTGACCAACCAGACAGCCTTTAAACGTCGGCTAGCGTTATTTTTTACGAAGTTTGTATAACCACGAGGCGGCCTAAAGGACTTTGTTCTGCCATTTTATTGATCAGGCAAACGTATTATGTAAACAGAAATTATGATTTATTAAAGTAAATAATTTGAATACAACGCCACCTGTCGGATCTAAACAACTATGAATTGAACAATTATTACATAAATATGACTGCAATTGGTCAATCGTTTAGAAATTACAGTGAATTAATGATGATGTGAATTACTTACAAATACAACCTCATGAAAGTTTTATTTGTATACGATGTATAAATTGTCAAAACTACCTTAAAACCTCTCCATCACGACAATGAAATAAAAATTCACATCGACCATAACCACAACATTTCAGCAACATAAAGTAATCAGAGAGAATGGTATACGTACAACTTCATAAGCAGTGTTTTTATCAAGCTACTAAGACGTCTGATAAGACAGAAAAACCACAAAGAGAAACGCAGATAATAAATAAACCATAAATTACATTAACGCACAGTTTTTACTTTATATTAACTTTACGACGTCGATGTAGAGAGCCGCTTGTGTACACTGCCACTGATTGTATTACACTTCAATGTGGTCAGCGTCTTTTAAGAGGTCGAAGCGGACCTAACGGTTGTACGGATCAACAAACAAATACATGCACTTTGTTACAATTTCGCCCACCTATGTTGTTAATTCATATATACACATCATCCTCACAATTGTATTGTGTACAAGTGAATAGACATGTTTATCCCGTTTATTCTAATTGGTTTGGCTTAATGAAATTAAAGTAGCTGTTCAAAGTCAAATTACAAATTATTTTCACGGATATATTTACTTGTATTTACATTGCTTTTAGGCCATAAAGAGCCCTCGAGAATAGCACTTGCTACCGTTAGTAGCACTGAAGCGACGATTATCAAGACTATGGTACAAAAAACAAGAGCTTAAATATTCTTCAGCCGGTTGTGAATATAGATTTATGTATATGTAAACTAGAGCTACCGGCTGATGAGAATGAATTTCATGGTTAAAAAAACATATCTAGCGCGAATTAACGGTAAATACTTTATGTATTTCAAAACAAAACAATAAGGGAATATTACCAAACTAATGTCTGGCTCTGTTTTGTATAAGCTGAAATAATCAGTTTTCGTCTACTTAAAAAAATAATCTAAACAATTGACCTAAAATCAAGAAATACATATCAACATGTAAAAAGTCGATTTTCGAGACCCTTAACTGATCTCATGGGAAAATTTTCTATGACTTGTGCCGCAACAAAAACCCGCGACCCGCAATAATTCTAGTAATGGGATAATTTGTCCCATCCACCAATAGCATGGAAGATAGAAAGATTACGATTCACCAGAACAACAAGAGCTATTCGAGGGACAAACCGTATATTTTTAATTAAACACCACTCTCTGACCTTTATTTGTTTTTGGATTTTGTGGGATTATTTCGATACAACAAAGAAGATAAGGAATGAGCTTTGGAATAAACAGCTAAATAGTCTTGTTTTAATAATAAAAGTTATTGAAACCGGTTGATTAGTCCCACGTTTGCTTTAACATATTATATTTATAATTAAATAAATAAATCTTAAATTCTAAAATGTAGATCATTATCAAGTACCTCGTAAAATTGTCTTTGTTGTATTACTGCTATTCGACCTACACTGTTCAATAGCAAAAACAATTAACGCCATCAATTGTCGCCAAAGAATAACTTTATAGTAGTTAACTCACTTCACTGTTTTCCTTCAACACAGAACGTACATCCAAACCTGAACACAATAATAGCCGATCACACTTGTTTTTATTTTATTCAACTACCGGCAGACGACCGGCGAGCGAGCGGTGACGTAGCGAAGACCGTATCGCTCGCAACCCGCGATTGGATTTGAAATTTAATTTATATTGTTTGGTTTCTGTAACTTGCAGAGGTCATGCTACAGTACTCCCCCACCGAGATCGCTACTGCGATCGAAAGTAGTCTGGGAAGCGGACTCTTCTACCGCTCCTTGTACGCCTCTCGGTGTCATCTGACGTCGACTTCGCAGGCACCGTAACTGGGGTGCCTACCTCACGTGTCAGGTATGCTGGTTTAAGTCGATCAATCGTGACCGTGACTGGTTTGCCTGACACTTCGACTTTGTAGTACTTCGGATTACGCTCAAGTACTTTATGTGGACCTGAGTAAGGTGGTTCTAGCGGTCTTCGGACATAATCCTGCCGCAAAAATACGTGTGTCGCATCTTTCAGGTCATGTGGGATATAAAATGGACCGTTTCTGTGCCAAGATGCTGGTTTCGGTGTTAAATTGGCTTGGCCCGCACGTAGTCGGGTGATCAAGGCGGTAGGGTCTTCGGTGGTGTGGTCGATAGATGGAGCGATTAACTGACCAGGAAGACGGAGCGGTTCGCCATAAACCAGCTCCGCTGACGATGCCTGAAGATCCTCTTTCCAAGCGCTCCGTATTCCAAGCAATACGAAGGGAAGAGTCTCCGTCCAATTGGAAGAATTGTGACACATGATTGCGGCTTTCAACTGGCGATGTAGGCGCTTGATCATACCATTAGATTAAGGGTGATATGCGGTCGTTCGGAAATGTTTGGCTCCAACCATGGAGCTGAGGGCGTTGAATAGATGTGATTCAAATTGACGTCCTCTGTCAGTTGTTATTTTGTGTGGACAACCGAATCTGCCCAGCCAACCAGATACGAGAGCAGATGCACACGTCTCAGCGGTAATGTCCTTGAGCGGGATTGCCTCAGGCCATCGTGTGAATCTATCGATGATAGTGAGGCAATATCTATAATCTAAAGAAACTGGCAATGGGCCGATTATATCGAGGTGGATATGGGAGAACCTCGAGGTAGGTGTGATAATAGGGGAAAAGGGGGCTAAGGTATGACGATAAATCTTACTGCGTTGGCAGTGTATACACTCTCTCGACCACTGTCTACAATCCTTGCGATTCCCTGGCCAGACGAATCTCTGTGTTACCAGTCGCACTGTAGCAGCAGCACCTGGGTGGCTCAAGCTGTGTAAGGAATCAAAGACTTGCCGACGGTAGCTGGATGTTATGAATGGTCGCGGCGAAGAGGTTGAGGTATCGCAGTAAAGTTCGGTAGTTGACTCAGGAATTCTTATCTTCTCGAGCCGCAATGATGAGCCTTGCTTAAGCAGATTTTGCAATTCAGCGTCAGACTTCTGATATTGTGCAAGCTGTTGGAAGTCTATTGCGATACTAACTTCCTCTATCCTGGACAATGAATCGGCGACGACATTATCACGACCTGAGATGTATAAGATACTCGTTGTAAATTGTGAAATGTAATCTAAATATCGAAATTGCCGTGGTGTACATTTTTCTCTATTTTTAGCGAAGGCGAAGGTTAGAGGCTTATGGTCTGTATAAATAACAAAGTTCCTTGCTTCTACCATGGGTCGAAAATATTTTACGGCCTCATAGATCGCTAATAGCTCGCGGTCATATGGGCTATATTTCTTCTGTGATGGGGTGAGCTTATGGGAAAAGAAAGCAAGAGGTTGCCAAACTGTATTCTTTCTCTGCTGTAATACGGCACCGATACCAACATCAGAAACGTCCGTTGCGATGGCTAACTCGGCTGATGGATCTGGGTGTGCTAGTTGAGTAGCCTGAGCGAGAGAGTCCTTACAACGCTGAAATGCGTCCATCATTTCGGGTGTCATATGGACTGCTTGTGCTCCTTTGACTCTGGGGCCAGCGAGACAAGAGTTTAGTGGAGCTTGTATTTGAGCTGCGTCGGGTATGAAGCGACGATAGAAGTTTATCATACCGAGGAATCTACGCAGTTCCTTGATAGTTTTAGGCATAGCGAAATCGTTGACGGCTTGAATCTTGTTGGTCATAGGTTTAGTTCCCTCTGCCGAGACAAAGTATCCAAGAAGCTGTATCTCTGATTTACCAAAGTCGCATTTGGCGGAGTTGATGAGCACGCCGTACTCCTTAAGGCGGGCAAATAGTTCGCGTAGGTGACGTCTATGTTCTTCCTCCGACGATGAAAATACTAGGATATCGTCAAGATAACCATAACAAAACCCATCGAAGCCGCGCAGGATCTCATCCATGAATCGCTGAAATGTTTGTGCTGCGTTCCGAAGTCCAAAGGTCATGAACGGGAACTCAAACAGGCCGAAGGGAGTGGTTATTGCAGTTTTGGGTATGTCGTCTGGGTTGATCGGTATTTGATTATATGCCTTAACCAAGTCTATTTTGGAGAATATCGTGCATCCCGATAACTGAGACGAAAAGTCCTGAATATGGCGAATTAGATATCTGTCAGGAATAGTACGCGCGTTGAGAGCTCTGTAGTCGCCGCATGGTCTCCATCCGTCGTCCTTCTTAGTGACCAAGTGAAGTGCAGATGACCATGGACTTTCCGAAGGGCGAGCTGTACCACTAGATATCATACCTTCAAATTCCTTCTTGGCAGCTTTCAAGCGAACAGGGTCTAGACGTCTTGGTCTGCAAGTGACTGGAGGTCCTGGTGTGGTTCGGATGAAGTGCACTGTGTTGTGCCTGGGTGCTATCATGATACCTGCGGGACGAGTGACCTCGGGGAAATCCCGGAGGATTTCGTGATATAAGCTATCGCCGAACACAGCCTTGATGGATGCCACATCTTCAGGAATCTTCATGCGTGGTGTAGGCACAGTCATAGAAGTCGTGCCGTCCACAAGCCGTTGATTTCTGCAATCTACGAGAAGATTGTAATATGTTAAAAAATCGACTCCAATTATAGGTCTCGTGACGTTGGCAATTACAAATTTCCATTTGAAAGACCGTTTGAGTCCTAAATCCAAATCCAGATGAACAGGACCGTACGTGTGTATTACGGTGCCATTTGCAGCTACCAGGTCGAAATTGGATTTGGTACAGGGCGCCTTGTAAGCTGATCGTGGGAAAACACACAAGTCGGATTCAGTATCCACAAGGAACAGCATTTTCAAATTACGGTCAGTAATAAACAGGCGGCCTGTAGATAAAGGGCAGTGGTTGGCCGCTATTTCCGGCTGCCCTCTGAGTTTTCCGACTCCCTATACGTACAAGGTCTTACACATTTTTTTGCATGGGACCCATATGTGTAGTGGTACCAACAATGTGGATGGTTAGGTGGCTGTTGTGTCGGTCGCGTGCGACTCCGGAAGCGATTCCTATATCTTGGCCGTGATCGTGATCGTGACTGA
>PDGT01000056.1:803086-814104 GCA_003671415.1 Megathymus violae
ACTCCGGCTCGGTCCACGAACTGAGTCTCCATAGCAGATGCATCTTCAAACTTTTCCATCTTGCGTGCTTCAGTCGGTGGTCACCAGTTATAGTAGTTAACTCACTTCACTGTTTTCCTTCAACACAGAACGTACATCCAAACCCGAACACAATAATAGCCGATTACACTTGTTTTTATTTTATTCAACTACCGGCAGACGACCGGCGAGCGAGCGGTGACGTAACGAAGACCGTATCGCTCGCAGCCCGCGATTGGCGCGAACGAAGCATTCCTTCTGTACGGCTATCTATATGAACGGCTGGTAATATATTTTTTTTTTGTCTGGTTGTTCGTTGCAGTCAAAAATTTAATTTATAATGTTTGGTTTCTGTAACGTGCAGAGGTCATGCTACAACTTTAACGTTTAGTGTTAAGAATGTGACTGTGTGGATTGACATTAATTTTTAAATAGTTTACAAAGTAATGTATTAGTCAGCGAATAAACGACGTTATAAAATTTAAACGAAAAGGCACAACTGAATCACGGTTACAACTGTAACATGAGAATTGTCTAAGAGCCGTGGTTCAAGGAATCAAAAGCGAACACTAGTGGAGAATTTAACCCGTATCATGTAAGTAGTAAGTGGTGTTAATAAAGTATAAAGTGAAAGTGCTACTGCGGGGTTTCATTTCTTTGTGGAAGCGACCACCCCTGGTGTTCCAGTACGGGGTTAAACAACTGCAATTATAACGAATAATATACGTAAACTTTATGGAAATCCACGCTTTAATTTGCTGATACCAAGAATACAAAGAACTTGCAAAAGTTAAGTATTAAATTAGTATTAATTTACTTTGCAACAATAATGTATGATGATATATATTTCTATACTAACACGTGTTTCGCTCCGAAACAGAGCATCATCAGGATAGTAGACTCTACGAGTGTTAACCGCAAAAAAAGTTGTTGCAAATTAAATTAATACTAATTTAATACAATGAATTTCCGCAAAGTAACGCCAGATACTATCAACTATATCAAAAGTTAAGTAATTAGAAATTTCATTACTACCCAGAATGTTTTTGTGAACAAACAATTCCACATAAACATTTAATAATTAGACCGAACCCACCTGGCGTCATCGTGATTCCAATCTAAGACATCAACGGCCATTTTCCTCAATCGTATATCAGCAACGTGAAGGTCATGGGCTGTTCTTCTTGCTGCTGCGAGTCTTCTCCATAATGGCACATCTCTTGCCGCTGCTGCCGCTGCTGCAGCGGCCGCATTAATTTCTTCCAGCCTAGACTCCACACATCGCTGTGCTGCTTTTACATCTTCTCTTTCAGTCGCACATGATGCTGTCGCTCGATAAAGACGAGAAAGAAGAAGCGGATACTTTGTTACTCGTTGAACAGGTACCTGAAGTTATATCGTAAGAATAAATTAGTAAACATTTTTGCAGTCCTGATTTTCTTGGAATGTCATTAATTCATATGAAGATAATATGTGAAACAACAGCAAATAAACTTTATTAAACTTGTGGTGAGTTATTACATGTATTCGATCCCAACGACAGTTATCCTTGTGTATTTTTACCACCTGATAGTACAACTGCCCTCACTGCTCATGCTCTTCCGCAAACCAAAGGTATCAACGATGCGTTTCCGGCCGAGACATAAGCTGTGGACCACCTTATTAAGGTACAAGCAAATTTATTTATTGTATATTCAAAAAACTCACCATAAGAAATGAATTCAGGTTCATTCGCCTTAAAACAGTGTTTTCCATTTGGGAGACACGTAAGAATATTCTAAGCAGCTCCTTTTCCTTTTCGAGACCTGCTAGAAGAAGAGCAGCGCCAGCTTGCTTCACACAGTACGATTGAAACGCTGTTAACATGCCCGAACACTCCAAGAGGATCTTGCCAACGTTGACCGTCAATAAGTCCTAAAAAAATTGTGATGAGAAATTAAACTAGTTAACTAATTTACGTTAATCAATTTACAATAAGACATGTATACCCGATAATACGAATACACAGATGCGATAAAAATTAATTGTGTTCATTACCTCATCTCCTTGTTCCACGGCTATCTCAAGCCCATCTCTCAGTTTTTCCGAAAGAACTTGATTGTTATCTATCAATTCCTCAACATTAAGAAATATAGCACTAAGTTGTTCTTGAGTTAATAGACCAGCTACTAACATAGGTTTATAAAATTCTTCAAGGATTATTTGCAGATCACGACCATATTTCTCCTCAGTTTCCACAATCTCAGTGATTATTTCTTTTCTTTCAGCTCTTTTTTTGGCACATTTTCGACATACAAGCGGAGCATAAACAGAACCTGTAAATAGAAATATTTATAAAAAAACATGGAATATGCAGCAATATATTCATAATTTTCGCATTATTATTATTATACATTACCTTGTTCTGATACTTGAGTTTCCACTGCAGAATCACAATCTTCGCATAGATGAATAGGGGAATCTTTATCAACAACTGTACTACAAGGTGGAGTTTTTCCTTGAAGCCTACTTCTGGACGATTTACTTGTTTCTGACCCTACACCAGAGTCATTCCTTTCTATTTCAGCCGATGTTTTTTTACTCAAAACCATTTTTTCTACACTGTCGCTATTTATTATAAGAGAATTGTCTTCACTAGAGTCAGATGTGTGAGATAGTTGACTGGTGTTACTACTTAGATGAGTTTTTGGATTTTCTATAGATTTCTTTTCTTTTGAGTCATCTAAAATAGCTGAAGACTCACTATCATTAGCATAGTTTGTAATATAAGTTTCTTCATCATCTATACCTCGTTCTTTTGCATCCACTAAGTATGACAGAATATCGTACTTTGAGGCTCCTTCAAATATTGAACGGGATCCACTGCGTTTTTCATCATCGAGCAACATTAAAGAATTTGGTGGCGGATTAACCGGTAATGGCGGTGGCATATCTCCTATCTCTTCATATATAGGATCACTATTTAGTCGTATTGATTCATAATGGTGATCATCATCAGTGTTGTTCGCTGTTTCAAGGTCGCAAATGGCAGCATCTACTAACATTTGGTAAAATTTCGATCGTGTTGAGTTTGTATCATCTTCGGTAGATAACTCGCTTGCTGATGCATTATAACAATCAGACATTGGTTCTAGATCTGAAAATACACCTGTAGCGCCGCTCTCATACTCCATACTTTCATAGGGAGCAGAGCAGCCATTGTCATCATTTTCTGGACACTCAGTTACATTGACAACAGCATCTTTATATTGTTCATTATTATGATTTACTTCATTACAATTCGCAGACTTAGAAACTCCATCTTTTAAACTTTTTAATGAACTTTCTATTAGTTTTTCAATTGTTAATTTACTATTTTCGTGTCCTTCCTTATTTCTCGTTTCTTGTAATTTTATCAAAGAATTTTCTATTAATTTTTTTACAAGGTCAGAGTCGAGACCCTCAGCTAAATGTCCAAAGAAAGGATCATTAAATAGTTTCGTAACGAAATTTCCATCTGTTTCTTCATTATCATCTTTAGGTAGACGTTTAGTTTCATTACTTGAAATATTGTTTGTTTCGACATTATCATATCCTTTTCCACAAACATGTGGAATCAAATTTCTTTTGACTGCTTCAACAGGATCACTAAGTATAGCAGACATATCACATGAGGTATTCTCTTCAATGCAGTTTGTTGTACTGTTAGTATCGTTATAATATTCTTCATAAGTGTTTGCTTCTTCTATTTTATAAGATGACCCTGAATAAGTGGCTCCTATATAAATCTGGCTTTTAGATTTTTTTACCTCATTCTGCGGCGTACCAACACTAATAGTCACTGTAGTCCCTGATTGATATGTATTACAAGCATTCCCATAGTCATCGTTTACTACAACTGAGGACAAATAAATAGGCACGTCACTGCTCACATTCATTGTTGAGTAACACTCATTACCATTTATTTGTATAGATGTTTTCTTAGATTCATTTTCACAGTTTTTAAATATGTTATGTTTACATTTTGATTCTTCTATTTCATTAGAATCGAACTGTTTAACTCGCAAAACAGTTTTTTGTTCTCCATCATTTGCATCTGACCACTCATCACTCGTTGAACTTGAGGAATTGGTGCGAACAAAGCGAGTTTTAACATAGTTATGCTTTTTACACTTTGTACGATCTTTTGATTTATGTCTTGGAGGAGGTTCAGGCGATTCTATTATGCCACATCGTAAGTTTTTCAATACTGTTTTTGTTATTTCACTACTATCACTAAGGTTTCCAGAATCAATATCTTTATTATATATTGTTGGTGGAAGGTCTAGTGGTTTCTGAGATGTTAGGTCGCAGACTATTTTATTTTGTACGTAAAACTCAGTTTCGTTAACAGATTCAAGAAATACTTGACTTGTGTGTCCATGTTTACTTTTAGATCGTAATGCCATGGTATCCAAGAATTTTGGCGGTGAAACGGATATTGTTGATGTTAAACGCTCTGACTCAGATCTTCGAAGAACTGGTATTTTAGGTATATTATTATCATCTGAAATAAAAAAGAATAATATATGTAAATGTGAAATAAATACGAGTATAACTGAACAATTAGACCAAGCAAGTAAAAATTATATTTACCATTATTATATTCATTTTGAATTTTGACTTCAGTGGTATCATTCATTGTATTGTTATTATTTTTTTCAATTAATTCAATCTGAGTTTTCTCTTTTAATTTAACTATTTCATCTACTTGAGCTACATCTGGAACCTCTTCAATATATGGTACATTTATATCAGACGATTGATTTAAATTATTGCTTACGATATCGCCTTCAGCAACAACATCTTCATCGTTTTCTAAATTTACATTGTTTGATTCAATGATAGCATCGTGAAGATTCAGCTCAGCTGTATAAATTTCTGTAGTTTCCTCTTTTTCTACAAGAAATTGCACACGTTTTCTTTGTAATATATTTTGAGATGTAATCAGTCCCTTATCCTTTGGTTTTGGAAGATAAAACTGTGAAGAATTTACTCGTTTTCTTTCAAAAGAATCTTCCGAAGGTTCAATTGTAACGCTTGTTTCATTTAAATCATAAGCTTTGGGTTTTTTCAGAATAGACTTAATCGTATCTGTATTTTGATTTTTGTATTTGGAGCGTAAATTTTCACCAATAGATTTTCTGTTAAAAGTCCTATCAGGGAGTCTCTGGTTATCACTTTCACTGTCATCATCTATTTTCATATTTCTAATTCTTCTTGGTGGTCGTTTCGGTGAAACGCTCTTTTGTTTTGTACGATTCAAGGTGGATATATTTATTGTTTTTTTGTTAATATTCTTACTTAGCAACGCTACTTTTTTATTTTCATTTTTAATGTTTGGTAAGGACAAAGCAGAAGACATATCATGAGATTTAAAATCATAGTTTTTGAGATCATAGTTTAAAGGATCGTAAGCTGATGCTTCTTCACCATTACACGTATTAGACTCATTTGATACCCTTATTCTTTGTCCACCTATTGCTTTTACATTAGAATCTGGTGTCGATTTACTTTTTTGCCGCGTACTTGTATTTTTAAGAGAATTTTGTAGGACATCACCATAGTCGTCGTCAAACTCGATTTCCACCATAGACTTCGAATTACTATTTGATTTAACTAGATCATATGGATTAATGTCACATGACAAAATAGATTTTTTAGAATCACTTGTACTTGTCGGAGATACATCTTCATCTACCCATAGTTCATTGACACGACTTACAGACTTGCTTCGATTTTTCCGAACTGTTTCTGGGCTTGGTTTTTTAGTTTTAATTCGACATGGACTTATACTTCTAGCTCGAGATCTAGTAGCAGAGAATTGACTTCCAATCCGAGCTTCATGAGGTGGAGCCAATCTACTTCTACGCATTAAATCATACGGATCGGCTTCCCCGTTGGGTTTGAGGATAGTAGGTCTGGCTTTAGAACTTTGGACACGAACAGTACCAGCTCTTAGTAAACCAGCGTCACGGCTCACTTGAGGACCTCTAACTGTGCCACCGACTAGCATGCGTGGACTTTCGGCTACTGTTAACGGTAATCGAGATCCTTTACATTTCTTACATATACTGACTTTGGTAGAGCTGGTTTTCTTTGTACCATTTAGATACTCAGGACAGGAACATAGTATAACAGCATAGTTGTGTGGCGTTGGTTTTTGTGGAGTACTAATAAGAACAGGCCCAGGCATTTCAGGGTAGGCTGAAAATACACTGGGTCGTATAGGAGGTGTTTGGGTCCGAACGGACCCATAAAGCCACGTCTCAGCATACTTCATTGATTTAGATAATGCTGATCCTCCAGGACCAATTGTTCCATACATGTATGGACTTTCTGGTGACTTCTCCGATGACTTGGTGCTTCCTGAGGTATTCAATTTTAGCTTCGATGACCATTTCTTTGGACGATTTGCATCTGGAGCTTCGTATATCTGAAAAAAAAAAAAAAAATTTAGTTGTTACACATATTAAATACTGAAATATCTGAGAAACAAAGCCTAGATTCCTAGTCTCCTAAACTATAATGATTAGAAAATATCTAAACTGAGTTTCAACTACTTTAATTTATTGAACCTAACGTAGTTGTAACGGCTAGTTACCCTATCATAAATAAAATAACGTACGGGGAAATACTCGGTTTAATTGTTATTACATACATTTTTACATAATTACATTAATGCATATACAATATTTACATAAACAAAAAATATATTATATAATATAGTCCGAATTGCAAAGACTATATTGATAAATATTTTAATAAATTGAATATTATACAATATCCATAATAGGAAACTAATATATTTCAGATCACGGCATATCGAGATCCTTTTAACGCGACACAACGAATTTCTCCGTGATAGCGATTCCATAACCGAAATCAAAGTATTATGTTGCGAGGGCGGCGTAGTGATACTGGCGTTGGTTTAGCGGTCATAATGATGTTGATTTTAATCGATCGTAGTAAAAATTGTCTTTGATTACATTAAAGAAGTAAAATTTTTTGCACACTGTATCAACGGTCGACTTGAAACTTTGACCAAAATACAACGCTAGCTATAAAAAACTTCTAATGTTGATATTTAAATTTAATAGCATAATAAATAAATAATAACAATAAATAAATAATAAATTACATTTAATAACAATAAATAAATAATAATAAATTACAAATATTACGTGTATTTCACCCGTCCACAATCGTCAGGTGTTTGAAGCGCCCGTTGTTGCCAACTCGTTTTTACTAACGATGTACCAATTAAAACGTGTAGCGTTATTGTAGCCATTTTGCGCATCTCTCGTGCCAGATCTGATTAACGATGCCTTCCAAATTTCGAAACACTTAAAACTGAATGGCACCAAGTTTCTCCTGCTTGGATACAAAGGCTCGTTGTTTCACTTACCAGTTCTAATTGGACTTCTAAACAATCGTAGCAGGTTTAAATTACAGACAATTCAGATAGAGACGTGAGCGTCACTGTGCAAAATTGTATTGCAAAATGTTTTCGTTAGAACTAAACCGACATAATTCGTTGGTTGTGATACAAATCACCCTAAACATATTTTGAAAATAAGAAGTTCCGTGAAAAAGTACTTCCTAAAATCTATATATTGACACCTTTCTACTTCAGTTCGAAGTGACCCTGCCTACCGAATACGGCGTTCTGGGTAAGGACCCGACTGTTGCCTAATTACATGTACAGATGTTCATGCCATTGGATACATTAGAAAATTTAATAGGAGTCTATACTTTATGAATTTAATTTTTATTTATATTAGTATATATCTAAAACAACTACGAATAGATACACCTAAAAAGAAGAGATTGTAAATCCTTAAAAACACTGCACTGTAAAGCGTATAATAAACATCAATTTTTTCTTAGTTAACCATAAATTATTCAGTGATAACTTGATATCCGAAAAAATAATCATTTCATGAAAAAAAGGTCGGTGAGCTGTTTGAATAATGAATGAATTGCTCTAATTCCAACGATGCTAAATTGTAATGTTTAAATTAAAACTGGTTTTGTTTATAAAGCATGCAAAAATTTAAAAATACGCTTGGCAGGGTCTAAGTATTTTTTTAGTAATGATAAAATTCGGAACCTTTAAATGATATATAATTTGCTAACAAAATATATAATTGCTAACAAAATGTTACATTATTATATGGACTAATTTATTTCTTCAAATTAATATCGGAAACAATCGTAAAATACGAGTATATATAAAATTGTGTATTAATAGTATTGAAGATGATGATGGTGGTCTTGGTAATGAAGAAATGTCTTTAATTTGGGATATTAAAATTTGTTCTGAAACAAAGGCATTAATATTTGGAAACGGTAAGGTAATCTCAGCACAGAAACTTTTATTTCTTGATTAAAACGATTAATTTCAAAGAGATCTAAAGCTCACTGCATGGGAAAACGAGTGACGAGACTTAAACCAAATATGTCCTCTACCTGTGGACAACATAGTCTTGACCGTATTGAGGCAGCTCAGAATACATGCAGACAAAACAGGCAGAACAGAACAGAGTGTCGTAAGAGGCGACAGAAGCCAGCCAGCTTGGTGCTAGAGCTTCACGTAAGGAATATTATTATTAAGTCATTAATATTATTACTGGTATTATTGTCTTTCTACGAAGTCTTCCTAGCTAGCTACCACCCTCCTGCTTGAGGTAGCTGCCAAACGACTCGTCGTGTCTTGGCTGGAGGCTTAAGAGCCAGTTCTTTCTTTCTTCTTATTTCCTGGGGGATAACGCATCAATGATACTTTAGTCTTACTGGTGACCACTTACCATCAAGTAGCTCGTCTGCTCGTTTGTCGGCTATTTACACAAAAAAGAGCCATTTTCAGGGGGCGGAGAGGGGGAGGACTCATAAGCAATAAAAAATCATTATGTTCAATAATTAAATACCCTTATCCGTAAATGGAATCTTGCTTCGTACTTTCTATAAGAACTATTATATACTATTATATATAGGTAGGTATAAAACAGTATCAAGTTATATTTATGAAAATTACAACACTTAGATAACCGTTTACCGAAACTGGATCAACTCCGTTCCGTTCCATCCATTTCAAAATTAAAAACTCATTCTTTGGGGAAATTCAGCGCAAAAACGTAACACATTCTAACCTTTATTACGGTAAAACCATCTCGATATAAAAGAAAATTTGCCTTTGACGCCGCATTTGGTAGCACTGACAGCAATATTACTTTTATCGATATCGACCTTTACAAATATTGTTGGCGACAATTAAAAAAATATTTGTTGGAGAGCTAAATATTTCCTCTCCAATGAAATTAGCGAAAAGGAATTTGAGCGATGTCCTCGTTGGTTAGAACAACTTTGTCCATTAGCTTCTTGCTGTAAAATTATATGTTAATGTCCAGATACTTGAATGTATGTATGTTACTTTGACATTTTTAACAACTAGCCATAAATAAAAATATAAAATGCTAAAAGCTTGACACCTTGTATCGATGGTATGAAATCGACTGAGTTAAGCAACTGCAGGCCTGGTTGGAAGTGGAATTGGCGACGCAATGTCTCTTGTGTGCTTCAGAAGGCACAATAAACCGTTGGTCTCGTTTATTAAGTTTAATAACAGTTGATAAGCCATATTTGATACTTTGGTGTGACATAAGCTTCCAAAATTTCAGTTAACCTCTACTACTAACTAAATAACGGGCATTAATTCTCCACCGATCCCCACTTAGGCCTTGAGTTACGAGGAGCATCTGTGCCTTGCTGTGCTAATTAGTGGAACTAATAAATAAACGCTCATTACTTACTAGTCATACTAGTATAAAGTGCACTCTCGTCGTGGACACCTCTCGAGAAAAGACCTCTAAAAGACAATGACGTATAACGCATACATGAAGTAATCTTTATCTATCCAAACATTTAAGATCCTCTGCTAAATGTAGGTCTCTCATAACTGACACCAATATGACCAGTCTTAAGACCTCTGAATCTAACGGATACTGACTATGCTTTTCTGGGACCCGGTCCCCAGTCAATCTGGTTGGAGGGCTTATATGTATTTTTATTACCGAGGTCACCGCTGAAGAATTTTTCTTCTTAACAGTTAGCGGTTTTTCAATCTATCTTGCTATTCATTGCCATTTCATCCGGATACGACATAAGCCGGTAACTACACAGAATTTAAAAAAGTAATACTAGTTACCTGTACTAAAACACTTACCATGTTTGGTAATAACCATTATTTTTACTAATGTACGCCTAAACAAAATCTAATTATGTATAGTATAAGACACACCATAAAGGGCACCTACTATGCCAACATTTGTGATATTGAGTGGTTTTCAATTTACTGGGACAAAGGCTCCTCCGGTAATTCGTGCCGTTACCATATCGGATCGGGTAAATTCATTCTCCTGGCTTTAATATTATTCACACGGTTTGCATTAACAAGTAGGTTAGATGTTAGTACATATAATTGACAATTCAATTTCGTTTTACTATAACTAATTATACGATTGTTATTATTATCATATATTCATTAACTTATGTACACCCATTTCCTCTTACTAATGTAGTTTGCTGAAAGGTTGTCTGGAAAAGATAGGTACCTGAGTGTACTTTATGTGATGCACAATAATGAATACGTAAATTAAATTAAAATTCTACGATAAGGGCCCAACAGAAAGGAGATAGGTCTGACTCTATGAACATCTGTAGAAGTATATCAACTAAAATGTTGCGTCATTATAGATACTTACGTTAAAAACTTTTGATTTAAGAAAAAAAAATTAAATCACAATGAAAGTTTTATCAGTTAGGGCTCATGTCAATGCAAAACTCAAGTTTTTATGATCAAATTTATAAAGCGTTTTCCATATATGGCAAGTTGGTACCAAGAAAATAATTGGCACTTAGAGCGGTCTTAAAGTGTAAGTAAAAGAAATTAAAACAGGATAAATTGAAATAAGATTTCAGAT
>PDGT01000056.1:818961-836821 GCA_003671415.1 Megathymus violae
GCGCTGGTTATTTGAGACTCCTGAAAAACCTAGGGGCCTACCCACTAAACACCACCCGAGGCTGGCTTTGGCCTGAAAGCCTCTAAGCCGTCATCTGATGCGACCCCCTTTAGGGAAAGGCTAGGTACCCCCTAGAGGGTATCCGCATGTAACAAATGACACTGAGAGTGTCGTCGGAAGAAAGTTTGTGTAGTCATAAGGACTGACACGAAGTGAGTAAATCGACTACTCAGGCTTGTCCTGAGCCGCCAGGAGGCGTTCCAGGTCCTTCGTAAGTTTGTCAGGAGGATCAAGAAGGGCGTTCTTCAGCCTCCGGATTTGATGACAGGTCTTGGGTCTTTGACGGAGCGGTGGAGTCCGCTGATCCCTTAATTAGTGGATTTGAGTGCTCTTCTGCTGCCTTGAAGAAGGTTTTCGAGAAGCCCTGAAGGGTCTGTTGTATGGTGGGGAGCTCTAAGTCGCTGTGGAGATCGGCACTCCTAACGCACCAGTGGGCGTTGGTTGCTCTGCGACAGAACAGGTTCTGAACAACCTGAATCTCGCGAAGAATGGTCAAATTCGCATGAGCAAAGACAGGGGCGGCGTAGATCATCACCGGTCGTATGCAAACCTTGCTCGCTTATTCCTCAGTGACATTTCACTGTGCCTTCCCAATATAATGTTGAGTCGACCCATGTAGAATCTGGCTGTCCCCGTCACCTTCTTGACGTGTTGTCTAAAGGTGAGTTTGGAATCGAGCGTCACACCCAAATATTAGGCTGTAGGCTTCCATAGGACGGGAGTGCCTGAAAATCTGACTGGGGAAATTTCATTGAGGAACCTCGTTCGCTTGTGGCCAAAGCAAACGGCGGAGCCCTTCTCCGGGTTGACCTCAATTCGCCACTTGGCGAACCATTCTCCGAGCTCATTATCTGGTGAGAAGTAACTGCAACGTCGCACCCCGATAATAGAGGGCGGTGTCGTCGGCGAAAAGGGAGAGCTGCACTCCATTGGATGGTGTTGGAATATCGTTAGTGTACGATATATAAAGTAGTGGCGAGATCACTGAGCCCTGGGGAACCCCTGCCAAAAGTGGTCGAGGGGATGAGAGTGTACCTTCGTGTCTCAAACGAAAGTTACGGTCCTGGAGAAAGGAAGCCACTATACGGACTACTCGATCTGGAAGGCCTAGCTTGTGGAGTTTATATATAAGTCCTCCATTCCAGACTTTATCAAAGGCCTTGGCGACGTCGAAGAAAACAGCAACTGTCTTTTTACGTCTCGGATAAAAGCTGTCTAGTACGTATTCAACTATACGGTGGACTTGTTGCGGGCATGAATGCTTCGCGCGGAAACCAAATTGGTGGGGAATGATGAGCGGAGGCTTGTCTGCGGGAAGGAAATGCCTTCTCATACGAGACAAGATGACTCTTTCGAGTACTTTGCCCAAGGCCTTCAGGAGGCTTTTGGGCCGATGATTGGAGGGGATATGAAGGGGTTCCCCAGGCTTGGGAATCTCTATGACCGTTGCCTCCTTCCAAGCGGTTGGAAAGTGGCATTGGTCGAAGCAAGCATTGAATATGATCACCAGAAGGACGATCATATTCTCAGGGAAGTATTTGAGCACGAGGTTCGAAATACCGTCGGCTCCTGGGGCTTTGCGAGGTTACAGTTTATTGATGATGGACTTAACCTCTGCTTGAGACACTGTGATGTGATTGTCGGTGATAGAAAGCGAGTTCCTTTTACGGACCTCGTCCTCCACCGCTTGAATGTGGGCCTGGTCGCCTAGTTGAGGACTAAGCGAGCATTGAGAATCATATTTGTCACATTTTTTTCAATCGGGGTTCTGTGGTTTAATCGGATACACGGAACCCCAAAACACCGGCAGTTACACCAAATGTACAGAGCTAACTCATCCATCACACGCTACGAAGATAAAAGCGGAGAGAAAAGGAAAAATTACATGTTCCAATTGAACGGACATAATCCCGTATTTACCGAGGGAACACAATAAAGATAACAAACGAGCTAATGTTATTAACGTATCCATTCGATAAAATCAATTCTACTGTGCGAGTGGAGGAGGAAATGTGTAATTTCTCGTGACTCGCTTTTTTATCGTATTCTATGAGCGTCGTATTGACAGAAGACCCTCTGTTTCACTATTTTGTGGTTCTATGAAAATGTAAAGCAGTCAAATTTTTTGCATTATGAAGTTTATTGCCTGTAGTTTCATAATTAACGACTCGTGCGAACGTTCGCTTCATAGTTAAAAATGCCCTGGAATGTAATCGACCACGCTGGGCTTTGTCATCCTCTTTTTAATCAACCTCTTCTCAATCCCTTTGTATTTTTTTAAATGTTTGTTACTTCATAACTCCTCTATTTATTACCCTTCTACACTTAAAGTTAAAGAAGTATCCGCAGGATGAAATATAGAAGGTGAAACAAAGAAATTTACCTTCATCAAATTGAAGTCGAATTTTTTTACATTCAATAACTATTGTTAAAATATTCTTGTTGTGTTAGCTACAATACTGAAAAACCAGAATGACCAAAAGCGGGATTCCTGCTTTCTGTTTGGATTTTAAGGCTTCGGTGACGTTTCTGATGCCACGGATTCATCGGTGAGCACTTACTATTACATCTGGGGTTTATCAGTTCGTTTATTGATTGAAATGTATAACTAAATATATAAATAATAAGCATTAAAACACTATAATAGTTTTCATTGAATACATTAGTTCAATATACTGCTACCTTCGGTGTTAATATTAATAAAATATTTTGTGAAATTCACAACCAACCTTATAGGCCGTATGATCGTTGTACAAGCCAAAACATTATTTTTTCTGGAGTTTTAACAAAAACAACTTATCAGATTTTGATAACACTTAGCATATTCATATTAGCATATTCATATTTTATTTGAATGGTATCTTATAACTATAATATTTTTCATTCTGGGAGATAGTAAAAACCCGCAGAACAGATAATAAATGATTTGTTAAGAGGGTAATAAAGTTTTGGCAGATTTTCTTTGCTGTTCGAATAAACGAACATGTTTCTAATTCAAAGAATAAGATAGGACAGACATTAAAATGAATAAATGCCTTTTATTTTAACATATTAATAATAATTTTATTATATTAGCAATTAATAACTACCAGTAGATTCGTAGATTTAGACTCTGACTAGCCCAAAACTGCACCTATTTCTATTTACATGCAAAAAAAACTTCAATGTTGTCTTAAATCGTCGTCAACATAAAAACTGCTAGTATTTCCTGTCCAATTTTTTCATTCTATTTCATATAACGTGTAGCTGTAAAAAGTTGGAGGAAACTCGACCAGATATAGCTTTTTGTACGTAACATTCGGTGTACGAAGTGAAAGTGATAAATGCACTTTGATAATATTCCGTTAGCGTTATCACAACGCATTTTTCATTAGGTTCTGACATGGGCTTGTATACGCTTGTTATTCATATTTGCGTCCGTTATTTATTACTGTATGCCTTGTTATTACTCTATGCCTCGTATTGGTGTGGAAGTCAATTTTGATTATTAATGTGTAGGAAGTAGAAATTTTATTATAACTCTAGGTATAGTTGTATTACTAGGTGTGTAGGGGTTCCATCTTAGAGTCCAAGCCAACTTCCCCTGCTCGTCAGTCACTCTGTTGCCAGGTACCTCCTACTGGAGTCTAATTGAAATTGTTAATTAATTCTAATTGTCCACATTGTTTAATCCCAACTGTATTCGGACATCATATGAATATTACCTGTCTATTCTTTAACTGTCTAGTCCAAGCTCCTCCTTTGTTCTAGAATTAACTGTTTCTTATATTTTAACATTTATTTACAACTAATATTACAGGCTACCGTAATTAATTTTGATCTATCTAACTTTTAGATTCATTTTGTTGTCCTATTCTCATCAATGTCTAGAAATTACACGAGAGGTTCCATATAACTTCTTAGAAAACTCAAAAATCGATCATAACAACAATAAATTTGATAAAGTAATGGGTTTGTTAGGAACGATTCAGCAGAATTTAGAGAGAATTCTACGAACAATGTCCTTGCACCTGTTGGTGACGTACGTGATGAAATTGCATGACATTGTGCCGGAACGATAAATTTTTCGAAAGTGTAGCCTGTATATGTAGTAAGTAAGAATTGAAAATACTATAAGTAGAACTAGACAACTTTATTTTCTTTTATAAATCAACCTGTATTTATCAGTTACATTTATATTTCCTGACAACTTCGTGAGTAAACATAAACACGGTATTTCAACGAAGCCCTCGAGAGAAAAAACGAATTTTAATGTAGGATAGTTTTTGGACTTACAGGACAGGAATTCAAGTGAAGTCATGACACTTCCTTTCTGACGATATTTATCTTGGATTATTGAGACTGCATTAGATAAGAGAGAGAAAATTGTTAACAAGAGCGAGACCATTATTAGCACTGTGCAAATGTTTGCGTCAATTTTAAATTAAATTCAAAATTTAAAACGTTAAAGTTGGATTATATGGCGGTGGCAAACTATTGGTCCTGATCATTATAGTAACACAACTGCTTCGATGCACACAGTTGAATATCTTTGCACAATGATTGTATTATCTGAGAGGAAATATTCGTTCACAACGCCTGCAACCAATTTGTGTGTATTTCATTTATCTGTGAGTATGAAAATGACATATTGGAGAGTCGAATTCGGATTTACATTTTACGTTCTCTCAACCCCCAGCGGGCTTGAAGATGGTGCTATGCACCATTTGCAAGATTTGCTGCTTTTTTATATATTTACAAACGCATCGATACAACAGTGACAAGTCATGGCATTATTATTATCAATATGATATATTGTACTAACAATTATAAAAGCTCTTCAGTGGGTTTTTTTTTATATAATCTTACGTTACATACTGAAAATTATTCACAAAATGCCAGCATTTTTGACATACCAAAAAAAAATTGACGTTTTCACGATACGCGTAAAATAAAAATTTAACACAACTCTTACAGTTGTATTGCGAAATGTCTGCTCAATAAAATTTTAAGGTCCGTAATAAAAATACGATAGCCATCTTTGTTTGAATGGTCCGACCGTCAAAGATCAATATACATTAAGAAGATGCAATATGCATGATTCAAAATGCGTATGTAGCAAATATTTACTACAACATCATACGAGTATACTTCTGTTCATAACTGTAATTAAAGTTGATAGTATCCTACATTTTTTGTGGAAATCTATGGGTATTAAGTTCCAAGTTAAATTTGTACTAATAATAATATTATTCAAAACATAATTAATACTATTAGCTTCAAAATTGAAATTGATTATTCATGTAATTATGTACGTACCAAAAATTTTATTAAACCTTATTTGGTACGCGACATGGATTCACGAGGAAAAGAGAAGGAGTAAGGAATAGGGACATCGAATATTGAGCATGTTATTTGTTATCTAGGCCATTTGTGCAAGTTAAATATAACCTTTGATGAGTTTTTAAAAATGGATAATAGTATATTTTTATTTCTGTGTTTTAACGCAACGACTTGCCCCCACCACCACGGAAAGTAAACTAAGGTGGATGCGCTTCAAGTAGATGCGAGGCACCACCTTCGACCACGCTTGGTTGAACGACTAACCGCATTTATCCTATTCCATATCTCCGGTTTCCAACAAACACACATACATGATTTTCTTTTCTTGGTTAAACTATCTATAATACCTTACATTTTTTGCAATACATTTTAAACCTCATCGAATCGTGAAATATTTATAACAAAGGTATCACAAAACAAAAAAGCAATATGTAATAGAAAGAATAATCAATCATCAATGTGTCACAACAGATTTATACATATATAGTAATGGTAAGGTTGTTATAATTCTTCATTCAGCAAACTGAAACTGATGCAACCCTACCACATGTCTACAGAATTGATAATGTTTGAATACGAGTATCTATTAATATGCAATCTGCGTCTTACCGCATATTATTGGGGTAGGTGAGTGCATGTGGTGTTCTATTATTAACTGCACTTATAACAATGGGTCCATAATGTCCAAGTTCATAACGACACTATTTTTCGTATCAACATGATATTCCATTTGTTGGATGCACTGTGTCAAAATTATAATAAAATTAAACTAGGTCTCCACCAAAACTGGGTCATACAAAAACGTATCAAAATTAAGTCACATAATTAATGACTTTAAACTAAATATATATGTATAGTAATAACTTATCTGTATCTGCGATACAGTAACAAAATATCATTATACGAGATATACTGTCTAAAAAAAACTTTGAATTCAACAACTACGAATGAACTAAAAAAGCTATATTTCGCCATCACTAAATAAATATACATTGTCCAAGTCCATCACTAAATAAATATATGTACATGCTCCAAGTTCTTTTTGTCGCTGCGCTAGAAGTGCCTCAGTGCCCTGTAAGTACATATGTAGGTGCATCCGTAATTTTACACCATGCGAAATCGCCTATAGTTGGATACATTTACAAGGAATAACATTGAAAAGAGTAAAAAAACTATTGCAAATGATTACAAAACGAAGTTTATTTATCTTCATTATAGTAAATTTTTGCACACACATTACATCATCGTTATATCACCACATGTGTATGATGATGATCATAATTATTTTAGTTTATAATGTTACGTTTTAGCCAATTGAATATCGCACCGCTTTCATTACTATTCATTCAAACCGTCATCTAATTGTTTCCTACAGCAACATACAGAGTTTCAAACTAATACTGTTACACTTCGTTCAGTCTTAACTATCGACTCGCTTGGCGTATTTGAGAGATAATAGTATTACATGTTACTGTTCGATCTAATATTAAATGAACAAGTTCTACTACAAATTGGAATCTTGTACTCAGCCAATATTGTTTCTAGGAATTAAATTCGCTCAATTCCGTGCTTACTCTTAGAATAGGGTTCTGTAATTTATAAAAATACATGCTTATACATTAATAGCCTGTATTAGGAAAGATGTAAGTAACTAACAATCAAGTTATGAGAACAAACATTTATTTGTCACATTTACTATGGAAATCGATCCTGTATCTCTAGCATAGCAAACAGAGCCCATTGAGAAATGATGGTGAAAAATTTAAATAATTATAATGACAAAAAAAAAAACATAACAATATATGAGAATGACTTTAACTTCATTGCAAAGTAACATAAATCGAAATTTGACCGTATTGGGGCGGCCTAGAATACTCCCGCCAATCCCATGCTGGCAAATCAGGGTGTCGTAAGAGGCGACAGAAGTCAGCCTACTTGGTGGTAGGGCGTCGCGTAAATATTATATTATCATTATTATTAGTCATTAATATAATTACAGGTATTATTATCTTTCCGTGAAGCCTGCTTGCCTAGCTACCACCCTCTTGCTAGAGTCAACCACCAACGACTCGTCGTATTCTGGCTGGGGGCTTGAGAGCCAGTTCTATCTTTCTTACCTTCTCATTTCATGGCCGACAAGTCATCAGTGATACCATTGGTTTTGTTGATGTCCATGGGCGACTGTGACCACTTACCATCAGATGGCTCGTCAGCTCGTTTATCGGCTATTAATATAAAAAAAAAATCGTTACTTTCAAATAACAATAGCAATTTTATTCACAGGAAAAATGCGTCTGAAAAACTGCCAAAAAATACAGTTTCCGAACTGTCATACGAATAAAAAAATCCACTCAAAAGTTACGACTTTCGCGGACGTAAAAATAGACCGATTTTACACCTCCAAAGAACCTATATTCGATTTTATTTGGTGGCATAAAACCGCCGTTCAATAAAATTTTAACATTCTGTCGGAAACCCCGTCTAATACGACTGTCTGAGCTGCGATTGACTCATCGTGCATGTTTATCACCCAAAACGATACTAAAATAACATCACTGATAAATAAAACAGACCCAAGGATCAATATTCGTCTAAGTACTTGCCGCAGAGCGAAGTCAGAGCTGGAATCTCGTAGGAAATTAATACAACATTTGTACTCCGTAGAGTAGAAAGAGAGTAGAATTATGAATGATAATAAGCCCATCTGTCGCCGTAAACCTATAATGAACTTATTTGTCGATTCTATGTAAATATATGCATATGTAATAAATATTGAATAACAACACCATGAATCGTAAACCATCCGATGTCCCCTAGGTATAAATAAAAAGAAAATCATTGAGGTGACCCTGAAAATGAGTAATTTCACTTTTGTGTGAAATTACTTGGTTCCGTGATTCAAACATAAATCAATATCAGGCATATGACCTACATGTACCATTCAATATTGAATTGTTCTTAATCAATAAACTATTATTACCTTTAAATAGAACTGTAGTCATATTCAGTTGATTTATAACTGCCTATAATGTATAGTGGCTAACAATATCAGACTTACAGCATACCTTCTACTGCAAGATTCAACAGTATAAAAAGGTCGTGATATTTTAGTAAATATAATTGGCAACCCTATTAAAACTGCTCTTTAGTTTTATTTGCCAAAGTTCTACAAGCAGCCTAATACGCCAAGAAAATGAATGACTGTTGAACGTTCAATGAGAAATAAACAGTCGTTTCTTTGACTAAGTTATAAGGGTGATTTATGCAACTCAAAGCATGTTCTAAGACCTTAAACGAGCATTGAGTTTCGAACGCCAACGTATTTTACGCCTTAAATGTAGACCGTTCTAGCAGTAATATAGAATATTTGCGATTTATATTTGAGCTCTTGGCGTTGTTCTTGCCTTTTACGGATCTTATCCAAAAATATTATGTCTATATTAATATATTTTTGTCAACAGTCATCAAATTGACTCTCGAAAAATACTGCTTAAAACTATTTTTAGTCCAAGAACTTGCATCGACCATAAGTGAAAATCGAGAGGAGAACGAAAAAGACCACAGAAAAGGTTCCTTCTCTCCCTAGATTAAATTCATCACTATCTTTAAGTCGGAGGCCAACATTTGGGCTGTCCTCGTAGTGCCACTGCAACACGCGTAAATTATTTTGTGATGCTCCAATATAATGTTTGGGAAAACATTGTTTTGTTTTGTTGCCGTGAGGTCTTGCATATCAATAGAATCCAGGATGAATAAACACAAAACGAAAAAATATAAATAAAACCACAATATTTAATATTTATAAACTGTTCATACTATAACTACTTTCTAAAGTTGTATGACAACATAGAAAAGCTGAGAACTCAATTTTATGCTACCAGAGTAAAGCACTTATGCATATTAAAATAAAAGGTTGTTATTGAATCATAAAAATGAGTTGTACGGTCGTGTACAAAGAAGTTGTCGTAAAATTTAAATATTTTGTTCTTCTCAAATTAAAATTCAAAATCATTTAATCATTTACTTATTCTGTAAAATACACTTGAGCACGTCATTTTTTGCTTCTACTGCCTTATATTATACATACTATAATAAACCTTATATACTACGTTTAATATAGAAGTATCAAAGTGACATAATATCTAGGTATTTAGTATGAAGTGACTCCTGCCTAGAATAAGTCATCTGAAGACGTAGCTGGTAAAAATACCTTATTTATTGATTCTAATAGGCGTGTGGTAGCTAGCCAAGCAGGTAAAGAACGCTATAAACTTGCACGTTTAGTCGGACTTTAACTGAGCGATACCGAGTTTTGCTACTTACAAAAGGCGCCATTGCTTTGTTGATGGTTCAGCGTGTTGCACAATGAGCAGGAGGATTGGTTTGGACGCAATGATGAATGGATCACTCCTGTAAAGCCCACGGGAAATTAAAACACATTTGTAAGTGTCTCTTTTCCCGATGCTTTTTTCACCGAAAGACAAAGTTGCACAAAGTATACAAACAAAAAGTAAAAAAATTACAAACTTAACATCAAAACAATATAGTGATGGTCTCACTTCACGAGAGTCGTTTGAAAACCGTATAGCTAACAAACTGCGTACCAATACAGGATCACCAATCAAACAGATAAACGATCGCTTTTGTGAGCACTTTAAAAGTAGGGATTTTTCTTAATGAATTCTTTACCTCAATACCCCCTCCATTAAAACCGCGGTTCAAGGCAGATGTTTTTAAACGTATCCTTAAATTATAAAACAAAATATATCTTTAATAAGACTACAATTAAAGAAAATACATAATTTATTTGTATATAACACATAACCATATTGGTATCATAACTTTAAACTGTAAGTAAACATAATAACAACGTCATATTACTCGGGAACAGTAGAAAATGTCACACCGTTATATTTTTCTCCAGCTGACAGTGTTAAATGGAAAGAATAGACTAAGACTCGCTTACTCTATTTCTATTTCAGTATAATACGCTTAACTTGGTACTGCCATCCCTGACATTTTTTCTGTTGAACATGAGGACATCGGACTGATTATGTCCATTATGTAATGTTGTTTCATTAGATTCAATTGAATTAAAAGCGCCATCTCTTATTAATTACAAGAAACAGATTGTCGTTTAATATAATAACTCGAGTACAATAGTTGATTGTGTCACAAGGGACCAAACTAATGTATCGAGAGCGAGAACGATTGTTTGAATCCATAGCGAAGCGAAGGATTCTCTAGAGTAGAATCCTAACGTAGCGGGGGATACAAAGTACGTCGCTCGAGTTTAAACAATTTTGGTACCGTGTGGCACACTCTGCTGTTCATCCTCCTCTATGAGATTAAATAAATAATAAGAATAAATTATAGATGCATTTAGCAGTGATGAATATTTATATTTACATAACCGAAGTAAAAAATATATTAAATATTAGATGTTTTCGCAATTTTGTAACTTTATTGTAACTGTTTTATTAGGAACAGAAAATATCGTTGACTTATTTACAATTTCGGTATTCATCTTTAGACTTTGGTTGATGATTATTTTGAGTCAATGATGGCTAAATGAAAAAATTGTTTGTAATATTTTGATAAAAAGTAATAAAAAACGAATAAGAAGTTCTCAAGTTTTTTTTTATTTGCTTAACCAATGCCGCGTCGGCAGGCGTGCTTTATTACCGGCCAGAACTTTATCGAAGTGAATTGCGTTAAACATAATGATTAAATATCATCATTGTTATTTAGTGCACCGGAATTACCCATTTTGCTTGCACTTATCGAGAAACCATTCACCTCTTTTCGAAAAGATGGGATGAAAGTGATATTATCACGCGACAATAACACATGTTTTTGAAACTGTAACTATATTATGACTAATGTCTTTCGGAACCTTTACAATGTCATGTTCGGATGCTTTGAGATAGTAAGGCGATTGGCAAATATCAAACTCATTATGTACAGTTTCATTGACGACATTGATCTCTGCATGTTTTCACTTACGAAATCATTGTTTCACGTGTATTTTTGTTACACTGTCTGTTTATGTTCCAAATCCAAGAAACCTCAAAAATAATTAATAAAAATCAATTTTCCGGGATAACACTTCACTAACTTCCCTAAAATTCGTTGAAGACCATTTTCGTAAGAGAGTCGATTTTCACTGAAGTGATTTTCATATTTATCTTGACAGTTATTTAAGTATCGTGAATAATGAAGTAGCCATCGGCCACACTCGATTAACTTTCTTGAATCTTTCCTTTTCATCATCCATTGCATCCGTTTCTCTTATGAGAATTTTCGACTTCCGCATAATTAAACTATTTACTAGTATAATTATTGGTAAACAGACACATGTTACGGCTACACACGTTATTTTTATTGTACATTCAACTACTATGGACATAAACTGTTTGCACTTTCAATTCCAATAAAAATCATTAATGATAACTTTTACCACAAAATCCGACTATTTTTACTTCATTTTCCAGTGAAAAGCTTACCTGCAACAAAAAAAAAGAAATAAATATTAAAATATCGAACAATATTTCTCAGGCGTAAATGTTAATTAATATTTTTATTACATAAAACAAACTGGAATCATTGACTTTTCCACCACATTTCAACAACCACAACAACTCATCGGAATTTCACAAAGTTTCAGAAATTGAATTGTTTTAGGGTTGTTTATATTCGATTTAGCGTAGATCTTCTTAAGATACAGCTATTCAAAGGATGTATTCCAAGAATATCTACCTCGAATCAAGATACAAGTTGCCACTCAAGTTTCGAGGAGCAATAGGTAGGTAAAACATACTTTGACATGAATTACATCACGATTACACATAAACAACTCAAATATCCACCCAGTCAAGTCACCACTGACATCACTTGCCAATCATGACTTCACTGTTGCATCATATAAAGATCACGAGCCATTGGAAATTATGGAGCTAGATGCTATTGCGTTTGAAGAATTATATTAAACTGTTGATATTAATTATTATAATAGCAGCAAATCTCAAACATTTTAAAAGAGTATGGAGAATATAAAACACGTGTAATATTTTAAAAAAGAAGATGCCGACGTGAATTGTTACAGTTGGAGGTGCATGCATGGATCTGGAGCCAGGTTAGATTAGGTTTTATAATCACCCGTCAGATAATGCCATCACGGAGACGCAAGAGACTTTGCAAGAATACAATTTCACACTGTAGAAACATTTAACGTTTAATTATACACGGAGGAGAGTAGCTAACCAAGAATGTTCAATTCTACCATAAACTACGACTACCATTAGAATACAACTAACGTTCTGTTACAGAACCCAACGACGTTCAAACAGAGGGACTAGGCACCAATCTCTCGTCGGTTATTTAGCACGGTGCACCATAATCAGAGGAGGTCGACATAGATTCAAGGATGGAAAGAGCCTTTCAGCTTTAGTCAGGTGTGTATGGAAGCATGACGCCCAATTGGCTGAATATACTATACAAAGAAATATGAGTGGTTGCTAATATTACTTATGATAAAATTGTATCGTACAATGTTTTGTATCGTGAGTATTACAGAGATTATTTTGTTCAAGTTCAAAACAGGATGCATCGAAGTGTTCATTTGCAAAGTTTCCTGTGTTAGTAACTAGAAAATGCAGTTCGGTCTTCGCCCGTCTTTTAATAAAAAAACCTTTCAAATGCTTCTAAAGACGAATAGAAAACGTAGCGAAAAAGTCTCTTCAGTTTAGTATCTTTGCCTTGAACTTTTGTCTCTGTAAAGAATCTTTGGTGAAAAAATGAATTTTAACACTTGAATGTGTTATTCGATGTTTCTTTGTAAGTAACCGTAAAAATTGGAGTGTGACCTGAGTTATTCTAGTGAAGTCTAATATTTTCACATTGCACAATGTAGTACGGGTAAATTATTTACTATAAATAATTATATCCTTTTCTTTTAAACCCTTATGCAATCAATGCGTGATCGTCCATGTGTCAGACTCTATGACTGTATGAAAAAGTAAAAAATCGGTACATATTTTATGTAGGATTAGGTGACTAAGTCGTATAAAATATAATTAGTGTAATTAAACACATTCTGATCGATAAAGTGAATTTTTCATGGACATATAGAACAGTCAGGTTTTATTAAAAGCGTCATATGTGTATGAAAACTACCATTCCTCGCCGTATCTTTGAAACTAAATATCATTTATCTTATTAAGCCATAAATTAAGCGCCATTTTATTTGGTTGGATTATTGTAAGATGAAACGCGTGTAACCACGATAATGATTTGTTCTGAACTAAACAACTTTAATGTGAGATACTTCACAAAATACCACAGGATTTTACACTACTCTTGTAGAGCAAAAGAAGTGTAGCTGAGTTAGATAAAATCAGAAATTGGGACCCAAAATCTACAATGCATGCCAACGAGAGACAAATAGACACACACAAGAGTATTACGAATCTACACACACTACACTCGTTATACGAAACTCCAAAAAACAGCATCTAGAAAAAGTATTCACGGTTCAGGAAAATCCGAATGAAAATCTCAGACTTTTAGATTTCCACGCGAAACCGAAGGTAACCATGGACATATTCCTATCCCTAAATCCTATCCCATCCATATCATATCATATCACAGTCCACTCGGACCTGATATGATTTTGACGCCGTGTGAGACTCTAAACTAGTAAACGCAATTAAACCACAATGTCATTGTTAGTCATATTTTGTTACACCTCTACGTGTTCACGTTCGCTGCAACGCTATGTATGTACGAGTATGTGCTTGTATTCGTATCACGTCCAACGTCACAGCACGTCCAATAACCAGCGTTTCGTACACACAATGAGAGCAATATCGTTATTTTCTATTAAACTATCCGTACATTTGTAACGTTGGAAAACTCATAAGTTTACTCCGCAATACCGTCCTTGTATTCAAGAACATCTGCGCTCTCCCTGTTTTTCATCTACTGAACATGAGCCTTTGCACACTGAGAACAAAATAAAATAAGTGCTCATAAATGTTAAAGAAACTCTTTATAAATGACATTTACGAATAAAGTTTGTATAGAATTCTTGGTTAATTTAACATTTTATAATCCACTTCTTTGATTCAACGACCGGCCTCGCATCTTCCGCGTCTACCTTATTAATTGGCGTTAAAAAAATTATACAAAGATAAAAATACTCTACAAACTGGTGTATGAGGTGAAAATGAAATGAAGAACCTATTGTTGCTGGTCAAAACTTTATCTGTTTTTTTTTCTCTTTTTTTCTTCTTCTTTCTTGGCCGACAACGCAGTAGTACATTTGGTGTTACTAACGTCCATTGGCGACAGCGACCACTTACCATCAGGTGGCTCGTCTGCTCGTTTTTCGGCTATGAACATAAAAATAAAACCTTTGAATTCTTCCATACTTTGCAAATCTTAAGTCAGAATTATTTAATTTGAATTTCTGTAGCCAGTCAAGTTTAGATGCGAAATGAAACAACCCTCCAAATCTTTAGTACAGGTTTTTTTTGAAAAACCCTTTCACAAATACCACACATCCTTGTACCACGATTTAAATCGATAATGTCGTCTAATCAGATTTGTTCATACAATTTTTGACATCCGCTAGAACATGGTCTGTGGTAAATTGTTTGATTTCATTTCTCTAGGAGTTGAAGTTCCAAAAATCTTTTCTCAGTATCCAATAATATTTCCTGTTGAATCTGTTTCTAAATCAGTCTCTATTTATCAAATATCACACACCAGGGCAGATGATGATATTAAGTTATAAATTTTAAATAAATTTACCTGTGTATTTCGTTTGCAACTTTATTAAACCGTTGTCAATAGACGATTCCCTTTTTTATACGCGTTTTTAAGACTAGCAAACCGCCCTCGCTTAGCTTCGGAAAAACTACGCCTTACGCGATGAAATAGTACCAGCATTATTTTAAATTAATTTATATCATTTTTTATTTATGGACTGAAATGATAGCAATGAAAGAAACTTTAAGTATTAAGTGACATTTACTGTAAAATACATTAGTGAAAACCAGAACGAAATCAGTTAAGCCGTTTCTGAGATTAGCGGGAACAAACGCACAGACAAATAGACAAACGGACAAAAATTCTAACAACTATTTTTGGTTGTTTGTTTGTTTCGGATTCTTTTGCGTTAATAAAGACCTGTAATAATGTTTTTTTCTCATATATCGTTCATGTACAGACAGCATCACTTAGAATTTAATTATTAGTATGGGTATAGATATAAACTCTATTTGAATGTTTCATAAAAAAAATGTCCATGAAGGTTTTGAATATTCTATAGCAACTATACCTATACAATCAAAACATTACTCTATTGGTTGAAGACATACAGCTTTTCTTGCGTAATTCTCAATATCAAAGGGTTTTGGTATTGGCTTATTTTAATAAATAAGGTCTTTTCAATCTTTTGCATGTTGTTGTTGTATGTCGAAGCCTAATATTTACTTTATTCTTTAAGACTTATGTGGCATACAATTCATTTCGTAAGGTAACAATAAAGCGTTAACTCTTCTTTCAACTAATTCACATAAGATCGAATATCGCATACATGTCGCATCACCACCGTTATCGCTCGTCCTATTGTTTTCTAAGGAATGTTGCATTGACGAGAAAAGCGTTGAGAGTTGTAGAACACTCGAAAAACAGTATAAATAGAAGGCAGGGCCACCGCTGGGTCCTAGCGCCCCTTTTCCCTAAGCGGGGTCGCATCCTATGAAGGCTTAGAAGCCGCAAGACCAAAGCCCAACGCCAGGTGGTGTTTAGTGGGCAGGCATCTAGGTTTATCGTGAGTCCAATATAACCAACTCAGCCGGCTGCGCTGACATGCACGAGCATTCACCACCTCCCTTCCGTGCATCCCCGGATGGTAGCCCTTTCTCTTTGCTTAACGGCAAAAAAAAACACCGTCGGGTTATAAGGTCTTCGAATATGGGAGCGAAGAGTTTTCTCTACGAGTGAAATACCTGCTATCAACGATTGTGTCACTGCGCATTTTACCTAGTTTTGGAGTGTGTTTCTTGTAATAGTACGAGGAACAAAATCTTTGTGAAACTATTTTGGCGTTTTCACGAACCCGTCAATCCTGGCACCTAACATTATGAATATAGGAACAATCACTCCGATCGCTCGCAATAAATACGTCGCATATAACTTTGAAATTAGAATTTCCATGCTAACACTGAAATGTACACATACTTAGATAAAATCACCGTGTCGCGAGAATTTATAGAGCAAATATGCATGCAATAAATTAACACACATTGAAATCATTGTCGACAGCAAATGGTGATGCTTGTGGCGATAAAGAAGTTACAGAGCCATTTAATGTCTACGTTTGGTCAAAATTTAGATTGTCTCAGCAAAATGTATCTGTTGAAGTATTTGTAACTATATTGTATTCTTCAAGAAAGTAAAAAGACACATGAATTTATTTTGTGACCTTAATCATACTGACCCTGTCTATTTTATATCATCATCATTATAACCTATAATCGTACCACTGCTATTATTGTAGATCTGCTCTCGCACTGACATGGGTTAGGGCCATAGTCTGCAACGCTGGATGACACCTTCAAACCAATGCTTGTTTACAACTACTGCATAATAACTAGCAAACTGCCCTCGCTTCGCTTTTAACAACTTCTAACAATTATTGTTTTTGGTTCTAATAATAGCCCCTAATAAAAGTTTCTCTTATACATCCTTCATGTACATAAAGCGATCAGTTTTTATTGTATGTATAGATAAATATTGAAATTCAAAAGACTATGTCTTTAACAGGTTTTATTAAACGGATACGAAATGTGTTTCTCGCTCGGCTGTATGCAACGTTACCCGGTAAAGTTAAATTTGTGTAATGTCTGTAACATACGAGTCATAAGTAACGAACCACAAAAAGCGATTCCATTAAGCTGAAAAGGTGATTTCGACTGGAAAGGTTAGCGGGGTTTGTCGTTATAGATGGAGATTGGATATATGTGTCTACCTAGAACCGTCTTATAATTACCTCTGAATTTCACTAAATTCTATTAAAGACAATAAATACTACTATTCCTATGAGCAACTCTCAGAGATGAAGCATTTAGAATTATTTTCTTTAACAGTATGTCTTAGTTCCCTGTAGTATATTAAATTCACTTATCTATAAAGTAATTTAATTAATTAAATCTAAAAACGTATATTTCAGCTACTTATTATAACTATAATATTTAATGTAATCGCTGATAATTAGAAAGGCTCCCATAAAAAACTGTTTCCGTATGTTAGTTCAGGAGCACCTACGAGTATTTCAAAATGAGAGAAAGTTAACAATTAATAAAACATTGTGTATGGTATATGTATGTGTGTAGTATGTATGTTTCTAGTTTTGTTATTTGATTAACACACTTTTGTGCTTTGGTAGATGAACAGTAATACGGGTCACCAA
>PDGT01000056.1:837021-884702 GCA_003671415.1 Megathymus violae
AGGTTTCTGAGTTGGTATGACCAATTTTCGCCAGATGGCGCCACTGTTTATTTTAGTTGGTGGCGTAGCAACGCGTACAGGGTACAGCTATTGTATTATATAATTATAAAATCATTAGTTTGTACTCATTATTAATATATTTTTTTTAGTTTTTGTTTCTTTTCGGTAATTTTTATATATTGTAATGCAACCTGCTATTTAGTCCCACAGTCTCCCTAGGTTTGACTTGTAGAAAATGCCAATTGGCAGTAACACCGCCATTTGTAACTCTACGTTTAAGAATTTACTATAAAGATTAAATAAATAAATATACATAAAATCGAACATCAAACATGTTTTTAGTTTTATTTGAAAATTCCAACACCATTATGTAGTTAAAACAACCCAACCATAGGTTTTATATAATAAATCACGGTAGTATTTCTTTGTAAATACGTCTAAATAACACCGTAATAAATATTTCAAATTCCTCGATCCGTGCCTGGAATCTTACGTCCGAAATACTCTAAAGCGTTTGCTAGGGAATGTTTGGAACGTTGACACAAATAAATACCTGTATGCTAGCGCTATAAATACCATATTTCGCATATTCCCCATTTTTCACCTAAATGCATTTTCCATCTAGCTAATTTTGCCTGCCATCTGATGTGTAAAGTAACGAGGTGCTCATTTAGACAGATCGAGCATTTTAGAATTTATATTGATGCATTTAAGTCCACGGTTGATTCATTGTACTTCCTTGAATGAAAATATATAAACAAATAACGTTACACAAATTGAATTCTCTGTATCGTGAGTGCCGTGGACTGCACACAAAATTCCGCAACGAGAACAGAAATTTAAGTTCATCATTCAAATTTCTGCCTCAGTAGGAATCGAACGCAGGACACTACGACAGTCCGGCAAGTGAATAAATGTGGCGTCATCTCGTAAGCATCTTACTGCCTCAAGTGTATGCCATTGCGCAAGGCAATTGCGAATTGATGATTTACAATAAAGCTTCACGACTACTTAACCCTTATAAGTGGGACCGAAAGCTTCACGTGTTCTACTAAAACACAGGAGCGTTCAATTAGGAATTTGCGGTCGATCACTTGCATGCAGTTGGTTAACGAGCGTCAAATTCAAAGTATGTAAACATGGTAACGTAATTATTAACTCACAGTTTTTTTGTACTTGCATTTGTTTACGTACGCGGCTGAACCAATTTCAACGTAGTTTTCAATGAAACATTGACATAAGCTTCGACAAATCGGTCGAAATAAAACTAGTACCTCGCCTTCGTTTCACTTCAGAAAATCACTAGCATTGTTTTAGGAATGAGTTTTTCTAGTTTTATAAGTTAGAAACATATTAATTAATAAGTCTTAATACAACATTCATTTTAACTTTTCTTTCCTGTTACGGAAATGGATCCAATTCTCAGGATGAAAAGTATTCTAAACTATGACCCATTATACAACCACCAAGCATCAAATCTGATCAGTAGTTTGAGCACAAACAGACAGAAAATTATATTTTGCAATTTATCTTTGAATATGCCAAACATTAAAAAACAAGTCTTAACCAGAAATCATGTTTTTCAATTTCAAAATAGGGAATTTCCTTTATTCTATCGTTGCAAACGAAATCATTCAAAATATACATCACACTATTTTGCGAGCGTACTAAAATGTTATTTTAACATTACATTTTCCCCTGGTATTAACAGACTCCTGTATAAGTACATGAGCCCGGTCACGCAGGCTGCATCTGTATTTGCAGTGAGAGTGCAACTTTCTATATCAGACACAGCCACTGGTTCCAACGGCCGCCGAGTGTCCGATGTCGCCTGATTGTTTGAGAGCGATCTCTTTACTGGACATTTCTAGTATGTGGTTACTGAGAAAGTTCTATTATTGTAAACGTTGTCCTCCGCGGTGAGCATTATATAGGTACTGGTTTCAAAAGTATATCAGATTCACTGCAAGTAATGTATTATAATAGGCTAGGTGATTCGTTATATTACGAAATACAATGGTAAGTTTCTTTCAGGAGCAGTTGTTTATGTTTTTTACGTGATTTTATTATATAGGGACAAATGTGTTATCTTTTATTCGTTTTTCTTCAGATGTTTTTGGTACGGTTGAATTAGTCACTGTGGGCGTACAATGTATTAGTAATGAGTAATGTGACAGATTCCTCAAAGTTATATTAGTAGTATATTTTTTAAACGGGTTATTTTTTTTTCTTTAATTACAATGTACTCAGTTGCATCTTTCGAATCGTGACATCCGCCATTTTACTATTAGAATAACCAAATGTCACTTTGAAGGAAGTTCTTTTGGCTTACGCTTACATAATATATTTTTATTTCCTTTTGATAATTATTACAGGATTTAGAATAACTTGATCTATATGTATGTAATGTAATCTTTTAATTTAATTATCATTCATTTTCAAACGTACAACATGTAAAAAATATACACACATTAAAAATCAATGTTTAATAAAAACTTTTATTCTGTGACCTACTATTCTATGAACCTTATCGTTTATATTTATATAAATAACTTTTAGAGTTAAGTTCTAATAACGTCATATTTCATATTGCTTACAAAAAGCTCTTGTTATAAAGTATTCTACAAACAAATGTTATTATTGATAAACTCGTAATATTTATTTTCATATCCAACTTGAATATCTCTTCTAAAGCTTTCAATTCATATTGATTCCATAGGTAAAATTGCGTTCTAAGTGTATTATTTATCGAAGGCAATGACGACAAGGCGCTTGATTGTAAATCGTCATTGTTATATTTTACTTGATAGTCTGAGATTATATTTTTGGATACAGATATTTACGATAATTCGGACTGTAGAAATGAAGAAAGCAAACGGGCAGTTTTCAATAATTCAACCGAATGAAACTGTTCGGAAATGCTTTTTATAGAACAACTTTTTCATTCATGGTTTCAACAACATGGTTACAACAGATAAAACACAAAATATACGAAGAAAGAAGAAGGCCATTAGGCCTTTCTGAAGGCCATTAGATCTTTCTGAAGGCCATTAGATCTTTCTGAAAGCCATTAGATCTTTCTGAAGGCCATTAACTAGGCATCGCACTGTAAATCTCTTGACATGTAAGTTTCCCCACAATCTAGACACATATAATAAGATTCAAACTGATCGCTTTGTGTAACTAAGGATATATGAGATAAACTACTATTAGAGGTCTTTATTAACGCAATAAAACCCAAATGAATAGTTGTTAGATTTTTTGTCTATTTGTCTGTGCGTTTGTTCGCGTTAATCTCAAAAACGGTTTATCCGATCTCGTTACGATTTTAACTAATGTATTGCAGTTAGTCAGTTAATATTTAAAGTTTGTTTCATTTCAATCCGCCCATAAATAAAACAGTTATGAATTAATATAACATGTATTTCCAATCCACAGAACGAGAAAAACCCAGTCCTATAAAAATGCAGGTGCTATTTCTAACCGTAAGGCAGTTTTTCTGAAGCGAAGCGAGGACAGTTTGCTACTGCTTAATAATATCCTGATATTATATTTTGTCTTATGAACGGCTGTTTAGTTCACAATATGATATCATCATACCAATTCTTTTACTACGACAGCTTTCCATCTTTGCAACTCCCTTCCTCTCCAAATACGCAGAGCGAAAACGTTATACTCAAACAATCAATTACTTAAGAAGCATTATCTCAGTTTGCAATCTTTAATTTATTTTTACTTCTTTCTCCTACTTCGTCTTAGTTTGTATGTGTTTGTATTTCAACTGTACACGCTATGTTAGTTTCTTTCAGACACGATTTTCCTTTTTCTTATTTTACTGATAAGGTCATCCATCGTGCTGTACTTACCAACAAAAGTGTATCATATACATGTTTTGTATATACGGCTATGTTGTGCAATCAATAAAGAGTTGAAATAAATAATGCAAACGAGTAGACGGAGCAACTAATTACAAGTGATCACCGCCCCTCCTGTCGACCCAGGGCTGTCACTAATGCAATGCCGTGTGAGTAAAAAGCGATGCATCCGCTTTTTGAACGACCCCATTTGTAAGAACCCCATACTGTAAGAACATCAACGTGTAAATTTACACTCTATACACAAAATTACTTTTTAAAGTCATAGTACAAGTACTTTTCGCTTTACTGTTTCATAAAATGTAATGCACTTCAAGTAGTATGCATACAGTTCACGCAAGTCATACAACTATCGGATCTCAAAGTTTGTCTTCTCTTTCGTTTGCTCCCACTCCACAACTTTCATTGCTTTTCAACGTTAAATATTCAAACTTATTCTTTCTCACAATAAAAGTGGCCAGGTCCGAACCAGACTCGTGTGAAAGCGTTCCGTATTACACGTTTATTAAAAAATATTAGTTTTCTATGGACTTCTTTGTAGAATTAGGATTTTAGGATTTTTCATGTAAATTATGAATGAGGATAATTTATACTTATATGGAATATAATTTCGTGTGTTTTTTAAGCCAAGTTCTTTCGGGGAAAAGTGAAAGGGATCGGTCAAGGTTTAGGCATTTTCTGTAATATCCTAAAACGTTTCACATTTTAACTTTATATAAATAAAAATCAATTGCCGTATGTGTGAAAAATTATGACTTTAAAACAACTCGGCCGATTTGGTTGATTTTTTTGTTTTATGTTCGTAATCAGGACAAGTTTTGTATATAATTATTTATTTGAATATCACCGTAACAGCCGGAAATTTTGATGGTGTTTTTTGTAAAATTCTAAAAAAAAATTGAGCTAATTCAGACAGACATGGGAATGATCCCATAAATAAGATTTCCATTTTAACATCGGTCCCACAGATCTCTAAAAACAGTATACAGCCTTCGCGCTTGAATAAGTAATAAAACTAATAAAATATTTTTTGTATGATGAGCCTTGTATTTTCCACTAGAAAAAAGAAGTAAGTTTGTCGTACTTTATTTGGGTATTGTTAATTTTGTATTTATTTTCAAAGTAGTTAGAGCATAGCTTTCATATTTTACAGTAATTTTCTTTCCAATTAATTCTATCGATCTTTTTATAGCCAGAAGGGCAGACGAGAAGGGAGACGCTCCACCTGACGTTAAGTAGTCACCGTCGCCTATGGACATAGGCAACACCGGGTAAGAATCTCACAATCTGTTAATTCGTGTTCGTTAAAAACGATCGAATAAGTAAAGAATTTGAACATGATCGGGAGTTGAATGATTTACACCGCCTTCCTGTTTTGTTAGCATTTATTTATTAAGAAGTATTTAATAAGAAACAAGTTATGTTAACAAGTTGCAATTCTTATTAAGCTGTAGATATATATAAACTGCAGCTATAATATGCTGCGGTTGCTTACAAACTGCAATTCATAATATGCTACAGTTTATAATAAGCTGCAGCTATTATATGCTGCGGTTGCTTACAAGCTGCAATTCATAATATGCTACAGTTTATAATAAGCTACAGTTGTTAATATGCTACAATTTATAATAAACTACAGTTGTTAATATGCGACAGTTGTCTAATAAACGTTTTGAAGTTATTTAGTTAGTTTAAAGCTCAATACAACGACATTCGTATTCAACTATTGTATTGTTGTATATGTCGTGTATTCAACATGGTCATTTACATATCTTTCAGATCAAAATCACTAGTGACTCGCAAGGAACAGCACTCTAATGGATTAAGGATTAATATTACGGATAAATTTCACGGAATCCGTGATTGAATTGGTCAAAAGAAATGAAATTAAATATAAATAAATGGAAATTAATATAATAATTAAAGTGAAAACAATCATAATATATACTACTGTATAAATCTGTGTGTGCATGTGTGTCTGTCTGTACATTCCATTTTTCTGTCTATTCTCATAATAAGTATTAGTTTTATGACTCACTTACAGCAATCCGACCATTTTGAATTTTTTTGTCTGTCTGTATATCCGATTGTAACTCAAAAAAGGCTTAACCGATCTTAACAAAAATTGGTATGTAGTGAGAACACGTGATTTCGCAAATGATAGCGTATATAAAATATCAATAAACGTCATGATATCTAATGGAGGCAAAAAAGATACAATTTTGAATAATAATGTATATATAATTAATTGTTCCACCCGAATTAAGTCTGAGGGAGCCGCTAGTAGATTAGTAGATGAGTTATTATCAGGTGCAAATATTCAGAGAATATATGTGCTTCGAATATTATCCTATGTGACTAAAACCTTTCTAGTAAACATTTCGATAACTTTTCGCTTAATACAACAAATTTAAAAAGTATTAATTATTGCTCTCGTAAGTTTAGAACGTTCCCAAATTATTCTCGTTACAGAATACCCAACTAGTTCACTAGTTTCGCGAACTCAAACTTTCTGCTGTGTAACAGATAGTTGTAATCAATTCACTTGTTAACTAGCGAAATCGAGATAGTGCCGGAGAAGGGCTTTGAAACCTCTAAATTTAACTTTTCCTATCAGAAAATATAGTGCAGCGTGGCTTGACGTCGCAATGCAATTTATATTTAACAGATGCACCTTATCTAAAGATATGGATAGACCGCTCTTATTATTTCTTAGTGAAAGAGAAATATTCAGATAAGTTATCTCGGGGCTGCGACGTCACACCACAACCTGCATCAATAAATTGAAATAATTCAAAGATTACGTAACTAGGTGGAAATATAGGAAAAATCGGACTGAAATACAATATTTTTTTTGTTTCTACGATGATAAATGTTTTTAAATTAATAAGTTATAAAATCGAATAGACAAACGAGAAAAAATTTAGACTATTTCATTTATAATTTTTCCCTTATCAGATGTCATTTTTATGGGGTAGGTAATCATGAAAATTTTAAATAACGCCTTATAAAAACGACTAGCAATTTTGTCGGGTAACCACATCATTTACGAATGCAAAGAAAATTATGTCCGTAGGGAAATCGACCGGTAACTAGTAATATATTAATAAAATAAACATAATTTAGGGCATTGTAAGTATCTATTCTATACTTAAAACACTACAAAAATCTTCAACTCTAATATAGGAAGAATATTAATACGAGTAGATATCTAGTATTTGTAAAATAAATATGTTTCTACTATCTATAAATTATTCTTATTCTTACTTATCCTAAGTTAGTCCTCGAATATAGTCTCATTTTATGGCAGATTTAACACAAAGGTGATGAAATAAAATACGTGAAACATTTAATATCACGATGTTTTAAGTGTACTCTAATTGCCGCTGAGTTTGATTTAAACGCTAGAACAGTTGAGGTCCTTCAACCTAAAATGTCTTATAAATAATAATAGGATAATAAATGCGGCACTAGTAACTTTAAGATCGTTTATTATATAACAACAATTTCGCGGCATAAATTTCAATCAACTCTTGTTCTAATCAAATAATAAGACAATATCAGACAATCTTGTAATATGACTTTAAACCATTACCACTGTTCTAATTGTGCATTGTACACAGATTCGCACAGTATTGTATCCCAGAGCTCTTAGAGAGATCAATGTCTTTCTGTACAGATGTAACATAGTCTAGTGGAGTAGAAAGCATCTATTGTGGTTCAGATTTACTATGTGATTTCTGGATCAGATAATTGTTTGTATTCTAGGACTTATTACTTTATGTCCTGACCTAACGCTCCATTCCAATTCCAATTTCAATAGGACATAAGTTTGGAACAGTTGCCATACTTTTTGTTAGATCGCTCTCTATAACTTTATAAATAATTACAAAAGTATTGACCACATGCCTCGTGCCGGTGAGAACATAAGTTCATATGCTATAATACTATTTAATATACAAAGGATTTTACGCCCCTTAAAAATGACATATATTAGTGAGGGATGGTTATTTAATTGTAGAAACAGTTAAAAAATATCTTTGTGTGAAACAGTGATAGTCTAGTGGTTTGAACGTAGGTCTCTCGCAATTGAGACGTGAGTTCCAATCCTGCACGCACCTCTAATTTATCAAATTATATATGTATTACAAATTAATTATAACTTGAGTGCGTGAAAAAAAGTTCTCAAAATGTTCTCAAAAGTATACGAAGTTCGCCAACCAACACTTGACCAATAGTAGAACGATGTGGGTTGTAATTATGAATGATGAGATGCCTTTTAACACAGTGCTTTTCATACTTAATACACAATTTGCGAGCTCTTAGAAACCATTTTACTGGATTCTACGAATATTGTCTTAACTGTGTGTACTTTCATTGAGTTTATATTATTTCATTCTTGCCTGCCTTTTTTTCTTTCGGAAACCATTCTCATATCAGCTGACCGGTTTTATCTTTTGTTCAATTAACACTGGTTAAACATTATGATTTTCAATCCCTACAAATGCATCTTTGCAAAACTGCATAACCATATCTACCTTTGTTCCTTCCAATTTGAAATGAATAGCTAAAGTGCTTAGTCAATGTTCCATTACGTTTCCGACGTGACCCCGTCGTCAATCCCCGATATCGGCAGATACGACACTGTGTTTTATCTCCGAAGTACAACGTGCTAAATCAACATCCCGAGTCCGAATGTCTCGCTCTTTTTCTGAATTAGAGCACCTTTTACATTTTTAAACGTACATAAAATAAACTGTGATTATAATTACACGAGTCGCTGCACCCACATACATACATTTATATAATTCACTCTGTTGTAAGCGGCTTATTGTACTAGCATTTAACGTAATTTTGAAATATAACATAATAAAGAAAATTCATATCGATGGGCTCTTGCCATACGTTTTAGTGAACTATTTATGTAAAATATAACTAAATTTAAGAGGGTCTTCGGATGCAACGACTTGTATAATTAATGATAATATTTACCTTCAAATAACTTTCCTGAACCCCAAGTTTCATGTCATGTTACTAATTACAACATTTAGTTAAATAAACCATAGCAAGTTGAACGATATTTAAGAAATCGGTACAAATTTGTGTAGCCAGATTTCTTATTAGTTGTTATAGTAACTTGGTATACCAAGTCTACATTGCCTACATAACACTAGGTAGATACATATATGTTTCATTTCAACACCAACATGAATTCTTCCCAAATTCACTTTAGTTTGACTTAACATGACATCATCTATCATATCCAAAAGCCACTCCTCCAAAAGAGTATGATTGTAGTAAAATATGTTTCTAAAATTGTTGTAAACATATGAAACTTGTACTTAACCGCCCAGCATGAAGTTTATCTCTTCTTAACTAGAAGTGCTTACGAACAAGTTGTATTCTCAGCGGTATATACCGGTTAGGGTTCAAAGTTAAGTACAACTACGTACAACTCAAGCTTACTTGATATGGGCTCAGGAACTAAAGTTGAGTATAGAGTAAACAATGGCTAGAATAGCCGCAGATCACGGTATATTTTTCATCGTGCGATAATACTAAATGCTCGTCCTAATATAACTAATCTTCAAAAATAACTTCAACCAAAAAGCCGTATTCTTAACATTCAATTAACTGCCTTTTTTATAGCCAGAGCACGTCTTAAATTTATACAACAGTGTCTGAAGTGAGTACTTAGTTGACATTAAATCATTCATACTTACTCTCATGTAATCATCATTGGAATTACTTCCAAGGACTATCTATAACTTTATAAGTGATAGTTGCATTCGTAAATAATATAAATAAGGATTATGAGGTATATACTGAAAATATAATTATAAAATCACTTAAACAGAAACATAAATATTAATAAATTTTCCAGTGCAAGTCTACTGTTTCTGTAATAAAAATACTCTAAAAATTCAAATTATTTATTAAAAATTTACTCATTATTAATTGTAATTTCGTTTGTATTATTAGGATAACAAATTCCAAAATAGTATGCAAGGGGCTTCCATCCATGAGTCCACGTCAGTCTTGCCCCCTCGAGGTGCAACAATATGTTGAACAACAGACAAAACCACGGCGTAAATCCTCTTATTTTCTTAAAAAAATCGTCCATAAAATGAATTCAAAGTGTTTCAATTACAGTGATGGAAAGTAACGGCGACGACCAATTACCATCATTGACATGTATTTTCGTTTGTTTGCATATATCATTAAAAAAAAAATAAAAAGATTTCCCTAATTGTTAATGCTTCAGTTTGATGCAAGACTTGATCAATGTGAATGTTCATGGAACGCTCTACTTTCACATGAAACGACGATGGTACAGGACTGATTCCAGGCCACTTCGTATAAAATTAATTCTCTTATAGCCAAGCTCTACTTAAAATAGTTAAACTATAAACGTTAGAGTACAGTTATACGGATTAGACAGAATTACATGTCTGTTTAAAGTAATTTTAAGTTAATGCCATAATACATAAACCTAGTTATTAGGGACTCCAGAAAGTATGAGTACTAAACTTGTCTATCCTATCTGTATGAATGAACCTTATAAGTGTTTTATTATTATTATTTAGGTGGTAATTTAACATTTTCACTACTACCACTTCACTTTTATTCATCATAAATCAATACTTCTTTATAATTAAATTTAAAAAGATATTGTTTGAAAAAATAGTGTTGCCATACTGGTTTTTTGACGTTTTTTTTTTTGCACAGATGAACACAAAAGTACTAAGTATTCTATGAAACACCAAAAAATTTAAACCGGTCCAGCTGGGTCGGCCGGCCTCGCGTCGGGGACCCCGGAAACCATCAAAATTATATTTAAAAGGCATTCGATATAATTCAAGAGATTTTAAACCGCGGGCCTACATGGACCACAGCTTTTTAAAAATGAAGTAAAAAGTAGAAGTTAGATACAATTTTCTTCGGTACTGTCGATTTGATTATTTACAAAAGAGTAACAAAATAAGATACGAATTATTGTATTTACTAAACGTTATGAAAAATATATCCTACTATATGTATAATTAGTACTACCGTACATTAAAAGTAATTAATAGTAGATTGGATATGTAAGCGTCTATTAAATTAAATATTTTCTTAAATTTCCCGTTTGTCTGTCTATATACTGTACAGATTACGATGCAGTTTCAACTATTGACCTATAAATTTTAAATTTATCATCACGTTAGATCAAAATGACTTCGATAGAACTGTAGTTCCAGGTTAAATTAAACTTTTATAAATTTTTAAAACTTAAAAATTAAATAAATTAAACTTTTGCTTTTAAACACTAGCTGCGGTACCGGGCACCGGCAGTTCTGTACTTATTAGATTTCCTCTGTCAGAGCTCAACTTGAAATGGTTATAGTGTCGGAACTATGACGTTCGGATCGGAAACATAAGTGAATTACAGACTTGATTGGATAGCAAATTGTGTTAAGGATTTCTCGTTTAAAGGCTTATAGCCATTGTGCGATAGATAAACTATTAAGCATCGAGTCTTTTGGTGTGTTTTTGATAAGAATGCATACAATGGCTACTAAGCGATTAGTGACTTCACTGGATGCTTGAACATATCCACGCAATTGAAAAGGTCTAACGAGGATTGGTTCAGGGATTTGTGGTCAAACAGAATGTCGAGTGTTTATACTCGGACGCTCGAAACCCGCCGAAAAGGTCTAACAGCAATAAATTCGGTACGTATACCATCAAAGCGCTCATGAGACTATCACTCCTGTTGTCATCGCGCTAAAACGCTGTTTGTAACATCTGGTATTTTGTCTTTTTCATACCTAAATAAATAGTACCTATCAAATTGTCTAAATGTATATAATTTAGGTAGACACTATATATAATTTAGCTACACACTAAGTTTGTCTCACTATACAACTTTTCCAGTTTTTGGGTCTACTGGAAAAAAAAATTGTTTTTGTGTACGAAACTAATAAATAAACATAAAATATTGCTTTTATTTCAATTAACCACACATTTTTTTCTTTGCATCTGTCCTCTTGAGATATTGCTTAGAATTATAGACATTTTTTTTTGGATAATTCAAAAACGGATGATGGATAACGGCGTAATAGCTTAAGGTGAGGGAGACCAACTGCTGACCGCTTCTGTAGCTGTTAACTCTGTCGGCCGTTCATGACTCACAATAGTCTTCGGGTGATGCGAACGCAGAACCTAAAGTTAAATTAAAAAAAAAAACAATTTTACCTCAAAATCAGACCACATTCAAGGAATAACTTACCTGAAACAAAATATAAAAAATTAGTAATTGATATTGAAAGGCACAATTCAATTTTATTTAAGGATCTATGATTACTGTTCACAACCGATTGAAGTTTAAAACCGAGATCGTTTGAGTCTACTCGTCGTCTACTATTCATCTACTTTCCTTAAACGGCAAAGGAGCCGCGTTTTACAAAAAATTGTAAGTTCTGATTTTGTTGCTTACTATTTGTACTTTATTTGTATTTGTTTAAGCACTGTTTCCTGACACAAAGCGAGATTGGTTACTATTAAATAATAAATAAATTGTGCCCATTAACATTAAAAGTGACTGAAAAGGAGGTCGTTTCGGCTTTTCCAGTACGACGTCATCAAATATACCATCGAAACGATTCCCTGCGTTATTTTCGTTAAAGGTACTGCCTAAAATAAAGCGCTGTATTGCAAATCAAAACTACTAAACTGTACCGTAATTCATTGTTAGTTTGATTTATTCTTACTTACTGAAAATCTATACATAACATTCAAAGAATGTTACGAAGCTAACGTAACATTAATAGCGATATTTCTCGAGAATTATGTATCGCGAAACACAGACAACAATAAAATTTATAAATATTCGTATCCTGTTCTCATGTGTCACATTTGTTTGGTTCTGTATGATACACATAAATCTATATATTAACATGCGAAGAGAAAACTGTACCCTTTTTTCTTCTTTGTTTGGTACTTATTGACGAAGTTTAGAACATTTTTTGTGTATTTTTTGGACACGAATCGTTATATTAGTAATTATGTTCGTATTTTTACTACCAAGCCAACACTAGTAATAACAATAAGATAACATTTTACGTGACTTAATGTCATAACAATAATAATAATAACATAATAATAAGATAACATTTTACATGACATCAATAACTCCTATTGATATGCAAGTCTTTTGTTACACAGACATTTCAACCTTTCACTCAATATGACATAACTATTATGTTAAAAAATTGAATAATACTAATAACTTATAACACATTATTTCTCACGCGAATTTACCTTTAAAACACCCTTCTTAGTATGAGCAATATACGCCTTTTAAATTAATATTGGGAAATTAGACATATATATAAATACAATAGTATAGCGCAGAACTTAAAATTAAATATGAACAATACATACAAGTTATACAATAATGCTTAATAGATACTAATTCCTCGTTAGCAGTTATCGGGAACGCGTCAGATTGAACGGAGCCTACTACTGCAGCCAACGCTGTAATTTCAGCTCATACTGTTTGCGGACTCAGCACTCAATTGTTTTTATTTAGGATCTGAAGTAATATTGAATAAAAGTCAATAGCGTATCCATTTGTGATTTTTTACTGATGTATATGAGACTTGAATGTTTCCTAAAATTTTTAATTTTCGATAAAGTTAATTCATTAACTATTCGTTCTTGTTGTTCTAAGTTTATGTTTAGACTTTATACTTGATACTAGATGGTATTTTGCTTTTTAGTACGTACGTACTCCTTTACTTCTAACGTTTTATACAGCAGAAAGAAGAGAAGAATTACAGAGACCCTTCACTTTAATCTACCATTGTCAATGTTCAAAGAACTCCAAGTGCCTGAAGCTCATGACCTCTCGATACACAAACTTTTACGACAAAGTAATAAACTTCTTTCTAGAAATCGAATATCACCGCAGTAAAAACTCACTACATAACATGAACTTGATCCTATTAAATAGTCTTGGCATTCGATTCAATGCAATATAACAGCAAAACAAGATCGATAACTCCCTCCTATATATAGAATGAAAATTTCTATCTACGCCCTTCAAAACATGTTGATACGCCTCACCTATAAAGATACTTACACACGATGGTGCGCTTCTATTGATCGACACGATGTTGAGAAAATAAAACAGTATCCGTCTATCTATCTGTCTGAGTTTCTCATAACCACGATTGTCGAACCATAAACTACTGAACAGATTTTCGTACGGTTTTTATCAATATACACATACATAAGTGATTCACGTCGAAGATTTAGAAGTGAGGAAAGGAAAAGGAAACGAGGCACAACAATTTATACATAATATAACGCTTTGTAAAACACCGTAACAATTGTTACCTCACTGTTAACGTATAAGCGTATGCATCAGCTAGTAGTAGTAAGCTACTATTAATCCGTTCTCGATGTTGGTATTAGTCCGTTAAATGTGAACAAGATACAAAAATATACTTCGATAACATATATTGACTAAAATACATCATACCCACCCATCAATTTAATTAAGCGTCTCAATTATTTTAGTCTTATTTCAACAAATAATTATATATTGGAATATAATTATTCTTCTGCAATCAACTAACGCTCTACCGTTATCTTTAACTTGAATTTCTAATGATAGGGTTAATTCAATGACGGTATACGTCTGGCCACACAGGACGCCGTCTGGTCAGACGGCCACGTTGGTACTGACCTTTCCTGCTGAGCAAGGGGTTCCGAGTTCAAATTATCCCGGACAGATAAATAACAGATAAACATTGGTTCTCGGGTCTTAAGAGTTTGTGATGATTTGGTTATGTCTATGCCACCCACAACATAGGAAATCTTTGTGCCCCGCTCATTAGAATTCCCAATGTTACGGGTGCGTCAAAATGACGAATCGTAGAATTATTCCGCGAATTGATCGAGCGTTTCTTGTAATGCTAAATACTACATTTTTCCATCGGATCACAACATAATACTGTAAGAAGAAATGGAACAAGAACGAACGTTAAAACCGTAAAGTGTGTACAATCCTTAAAGTTACCAGTTATGATAATAAACAAGATGTTATTGAAGCAACTGTCACATGATATTTCCACGCATTTCATTACAAACGGCACAAAGAATGTTCGCAGTACTGTGCACAATGGAACAAGTGCTGTTCTTTACTTTCAACCCGTGGACCCCTTGCGGGCACCATTGTTTCCGTGCGTGCTATTTGTAATTTAAACTGTGTTGTTATTACAGAGCATATGTTTGTATACTAGTTGGTGAAAAGTAAAGAAGAAAGGAGAGGCAAATGGTTTTTATAATTTATAAGTAGCAGTATTGAATTTTTTATTCCAACAGCCGACAAATAAAAAAACGAGCCACCGGATGGTGAGTGCTCAACGTTGCCCATGTATGTCACTTGCATATTTTGAACATCAACATATGCAAGACGTGAATGAAATCTTCGCCTCAACTTTATGCTCCCGTTTTCCAGTGAACAGAGCAATAAGCAGTGTGCTGTTAACTTAAAGTACGTGACAGGAACAAAATACTACTTTGTTACAAATAAGTGGAATTTCCACATAGTTAAAAGTTTAAACACCCTGCAGTTTCCAGCGGAACCATTTACTACAATGACTCCATTTGTTATGACGGCCATAAATTCTATACACATCTTTAAATACAAGCTAATCTCTCAAACTTGTTGTGCACACTTATATAAATGGCAAGGTCCTTCTTTCGGAGGCCATTGAATTCTGACTCGCAAGAGTGAATTCCGTCTATAACAACATTTTTAGTGTCTATTTGCTTTACGTTATAATGGCGCTGATAACATGACTTTGTAGTAATGAGACCCCTCCCAGAACGAACATTTAAATTGGCATAAAGACCAAATTTAAAAAAAAAAATTACAAGGTGGTCCTGTAACAAATGACCATAAAGACAGATAGATAACATAATAAATATACCAACGGTAAGAATGCACTATGTCCACTGTAAAAGATTTCATTCTTACAATCAAGGTCATCTATCGTATGACAATCTTATAGTTTACAAATTATAATTATTACATAAGGGAAACGTGAAATATTGTGATACTGTCTCTCGATAATAGCTTCAGTACAAAATTTAATTATAGTAATATCATACGATAATAACATAATGACAGTTAAATCATTGTTTTTGTTACTGTTTGAACTGTATAATAATATGTAATATATCTATATATAGATATTATAAAGATAGAGTGCAAATTTTATGAGGTTTTTTACACGCAGATGATTATCTTTGGAATCAGATCACGTATCTGAAAAAAATCTTTTACCGAATGGACATAGATATATATCATGTTTGTATTTACATATAATTATCAGTACAAGCCGAACCAAATCGAGGCGGACCGTAATAAAATTAAATAGTCAGACAACAAAAAAAAACTAAAAAGAAAAGTAAATGTTAAAAAGTCGACAAACGACCAGACGAGCCACCTGATGACAAGTGGCCACTGTCGCCCATGAACATTAATAACACCAAAGGCATCTCGTACTTGTAATAGGTACCTTGTCGGCCAAGAAAGTTAATACATTTGCGCAGGAAATTATTTCCATTATGGTTTCCAAAAAGAGCTGTGCACGGATGAGAAAACATGGCGAATGAAACTTCTCTGTACATCGGTATAAACAATAATCATTTTGACATCCACAATGATTCCTGACCCTTTTTTTTATGCCTTGGGCATGCAAACGAGCAGACGGATCACCTGATGGTAAGTGTTCACCGCCGCCCATGGACACTAGCAACACCAGGGGCATCACCAATGCGTTGCCGGCCTCGAAGGAAATGATAGACCCGCTTCTTGAAGGATCCCATGTCATAGCTTGGAGGAAACACCGATGCGGGAAGTTCGTTCCACAGTTTACACGTGCGTGGTAGAAAGCTACGTGAGAACCGAACTGTGGACGAATGCCAGGTATCCAGGTGGTGTTGATGGAACCTGGTACTCCGCGATGTGCGGTGATGAAAATTAACCGCAGGGATTAAACCAAACAGTTCTTCAGAACATTACCCATTATACAGACGGTAGAATACACACAGAGAGCTTACGTCTCTCTTCAACTCAAGCGACTCTAGACCGTCTGTAAGCTTGGGATCGTCGACAATACGAACGGTTCGCCGTTGAATGCGGTTGAACGGATCCACTTGGCCAGCTGGGGCTCCAGCCCATAGGTGGGAGCAGTACTCCATGTGCGGTCGAATTTGCGCTTTATAAAGCATAAGCCTGTGCTTAGGCATGAAGTACTGCTTAGCTCTGTTGAGCACTCCTCAGCAAAACTAGTTGCAAAACTGGTTAACTGCATGTACCGCTATTGTTAACATATTCCTTTGTAATAGTAAACTTTGCCTGCCTTGTTGTTGTTGCTAGAGTCGTACGTACTTATATGATCTAATACATAAAACTTTTTAGCTTTCTCGTAATATTAAATAAATAGACAGCTATAATAAATCATAACACATAGACACCGCTCGCATAAACGGAACATTGGAAGTCTCCAAATTGTTTTGCGATACAAAAAATACTTTTTCGCGGTCCATGTTCAATTTTGTATTCATTCAGCCGGTTTTGTATTCATTCGGTTGCTTTCAATTCGTTCTGTATAGGTCGGAGTGAACTCGTAATAGTTGTGTGGCACTTTTATTGTGTTTGCACGCCGGAATCACTGGAATGAGAAGTGATGGTGTGATTGTTAGTAGCTGAGGTGTCGTAGATTTAATTTTGTTGACTTTTTGAATATTTTGTAACATTGATATTTGGTCGAAGTGAATGTCAGTTCAAAATAAAAATAATTTGATCATTATTTATTTTCTCAATAAATATATAAACGTCACTTTTTGCTTGTACTGTGGCTGCGAAAAGATGTTATATAATTGTTGTTTAAAAGATATGCTGAAGAGTTTCTTTCGCCGTTTCTTCTCCTCAATGTTAAAGCACCTTTTCGAAACGGTAGCAGAAGCAAAAAATGGCGTGCCTAATTGTATTTACAGAATACCTACATAATTAAATGATTTTGAGTTTGAATTTGAGAAAAAATAATGTTACTCCTAAGCATATCTTTACAGAAAAAAAAAATAATCTACGCGAACCGGTCGTAGCATCATTATTTTCAGACGTACAAAAATATACTTTAAGCCCTACTTTCATATGTACCTTGAACGTTCCTACAGATAAATCTTACCAATAGTTAGCTGTAAATAGTCTCTTACTCTTGGCATCATCCAGAAACTCAAATTTAACGTGCAACGAAGAGAGCCGAGTTAGGAATATTGATACGAGACAAAATCTCCCATCCCCCGGGTTTGACGACCCCATAGCCCAGTTGGAAGTGACAGCAGACATTTATGTGACAGTAAATGTTTGTTCTTGGGGCATGGGTGTTTGTGATGACATATTTGTGTATGTCCATGCCACCTGCAACACAGGGAATTCTAGAGCGGGTGTGTGAGTGTGTATACGTTTATTTATTTATATATTTAATCGTATGGCTGAAATTTATAGACGCGTAAACATAACCATGAGCCGACTGACAAAATAATGGGCAAACTACATCCTTCGTAGACGATGGGAAAGAAAGTGGTGTCCGCGCTTTGGTAAAAAAAGCACAGATTGGTAACACAGTTGGAATGATGACCTGAAGAAAATTGAGAGAAACTTATGGATTCACAGGGTCTAGAACCGGTTGGAGAGGCGTCAGTTATTGGAGACCTATCTAACGCAGCAGCGTATATGTATGCCAATTAACAATCAATATATCGAAATAATGTCTCAATTGCATTTGAAACCTTGAAGAATTGTTGTTGACGGGATTTCTCTTCAAATTGTCGACATTTGCCTAAATTCTCCAGCGCCTAAAATTGAAATTGTTTGACGAGTGTGTGGTTATTTACTTATTTGAGACGTTGTCCTTTAATCCTCCTTTAATTTGTTCCTCATCTGTAGTTATTCAGCAAACTATGGAGACAGTTATGCTAGCTATATTAGAATTTTCATTAATAGAAATTCCTAGATGCACAAATGATATCTTACAGGGTTAGCCGGCTGAAATACAAATAAGCATTCCATTTTATGCCACGGATTTTCCGTTATGTATTCCGTAAAATACCGTTCTGCAAGAAAAGTCTTGGAATCGCTATTCAAGGACGCTTCCATCCTTTGAATTAAATAAAGCATTCATGATGAAGCCTGGGTTCAAAGAGATCAAGATCGGACAGAGAGACGCCAATTAGTTTTATGACAAATAGTGGATTTCTAAAGGCTGAATGATAGATACATAAACTAGTATATTACCTACATCAAAACCTCAATAAATAATTGTTCCGTTTCTGGGCATCAGTCAGCGATAATTGAATGAGCAGTTATTATCAAATTTTAACACGTTGATCAAGTAAGCTTTGATACATTTCATAACAGAGAGAAAATATTATTGATAATTCTCAGTTAGGTATGTTTCCCCACAATGTTTTCGATCACAAATAAGTAATACGGAAGATATTACATATACACAAGCGCGTTATATTTTGAAAAATTAGGAGGTCATTTAATTTGAATCTAGGCCTCCGTGTGGGAGACTTACCAAGAAACTAATCTAACTAAAATATATATTACGATTAGGTAAGTACGATCAGGTAAAATAGACAAACAATTTAAGAAAATTTGGGCATTAAAAGAGCAATTCTAGACTATTATCCCATAATTGATCACTTAAGTCAGTTTTATAGTAGACATTACTTGCGCAACGGTTGGCTTACTCTACGTATATACTTGTAATAACATCATTTGTTCTGACTTGATGTTTTTTCAGTTACACAATTTTCTATTTCAATCTTTGTACCATTTCTTTAGCTATCTCAATTTGTAATAAATAATTATTCAAACAATGTACACACAAAAAAAAAAAACAAAACACCTGTTCGTAATACGGAAGTTCGTTTTTTATATTCCAGTTAGAATATGATAATGTCATACTTATTATTATTTCGGCAGAATTTATATCAATGGTGTTAAAAGATTCATTAATATTTGGCGTAATTTAAAACAACGAAGTGCAGAAAACATCAGCAGTTTAATACGGTTATCTTGTTCGCCTTTCTTATTGCAGCTTAAAATAAGGTGTGCCGCTATTTAACTAACAGTTATTTAAGTTTCTTAACTTATAATTAGTTCTAAAAAGTTTGTGAATACAAAATTACTTTAAATCCAACTAAAATGTGGCTAAAAACTTTATATTAAAATGGTTATTTTTAAATCAGCATCGTCTCGCAGAAATTGAATTTATGTTAGCTTTGCCAGGTGTTGAATTTGGGCTAAACGTTTCGTCTTTTTGGGGTTTGGTAACCGATTTACCCGTAATCGATACGCCGAATATCCTTATTTATCAATAATCTCCTTACTCCTGCATTTCTCGGGAATTTAGACAGGAAAATCGAATCATTTATTTATTTATTTACTTTATCCCATTTTTACAGCCTAACGTTACAGGTTACTAATCTTAATATTACTTAACAATAACTAATTATATGAAGTAGAGCTATTGCAATTTTACTAAATTGATTATTGAAAAATATCTACCCTATCATGCACTTTATTAATTACATTTAATGCCCGAGTTATTGGCGCCTACCCCAACAGGACGGCCTTGGACACCGGTACAACCAGCAGTTGCGGTTGCCGCCGTCTCCCGACATATCTATCAGGCACATATATATTTAAATAGCGCAAGACTTCCGAGTTGGACTCCATCCCACGCAGTATTTTAATTAAATACGAAACGGGTGCAAACTTTCTCCGCACTATTAATTCATTGTATCCAACCGTACCCAACACGAAAAATGTCGGATACATCAAAGGGTACAAGGGATAAACCCCATACAGCTTCTAGTAGAAGTGCCTTGTAAATTTGTTTTGGACTCGTTCCAACATGGTGATATATTTCGTCTCATATGGGACCTAAACAATCGCGCTGTACTCCATATGACTCCGCACCAGTGCATCGTACAAGATTTTAACTGCGGCGATGTTAGTAAACCCCTGCAACTGTCTAAAAACAAATCCTGGGTTCCTGTAAGTTTTTTTTACAAATATTGACTATCAACATCATATGATATATGTAAGTTGATATGTCAGAATTTTTTTTCTTTCACTTTTTCATATTTTTTCAGTAGGTAGGTAGGTACACTATTTTTGAAGCAGTAGCGATTTTACAAAAAGTCCTGACAATTTCACCCTTTCGGTTCTAAATAATTATATGAATCTACGTACTGGATCTGACAGCACAAATGATTCGTAAAGTCTCAACTTAAACATCGTGTTAAGTCTTGGCTATCACCTGTTCCAATAGCTTGACATCTTCTTACACTGAAATTGATTAACACATAAGTATCGCTTTCACTTGAATATTTGAATATTTAGACCAAGGTAGACTGGGATCATTCAGCGGTGCTAAATGGAAAAGTTGAAAAACTTAGCGCTTTAATTATGAGTCGTATTTGAATCTTATTTAAAACACATGGATTACGTGTACGGAAATGGTTACATTGCATTGCATCATTTATGTCGTTATTTTGATCGTCGTCTTTTGATAAACACAACATAATGACGACGTAAAACAATGAAATAAGCATTAATGCGTTAATGCAATTTAAACTATTAATATTAAGCTTATGCTAAAAAAAATATAATTTGTCGCCAAAATGTTAGCGTCCGGCCGAATATAAAACCAGGGACTCTCCGCTTCTGAAGGCAGTTAGTACTACCGAGTAACTTAGGGTATTTTAACAGAGATTTAACCAAAAAGAATAAACTGTTACAACATACTAATATGCACATATGATTATAAACTTCGCGGACATTAAATTTCGATCCAATTACCATACCAATGACCATAGTCCAGGTCACATGATCATGTTAAAATCGTGAGTACCATGTAGTTAAAATGATTTATATGTAGACTGACGTATTTATGCAATAGTATATGTTATTTACGTAATTAGGTAAGTCAGATAAGTTTTGAACATTAATTAAGGTGGACGTGGTGAAATAAGAATGGTTCAAAACATGTTCTAAAAATTCTTTTGTTTATATCTCAGTTGTACAAAATGCCACGTAGCAATAACACCAAAACATCTTTGTCTTTATTGCAAGTGAAATATGTTTGTTGTTGAAATTTAAGTACCTTTTACTGCGCGAGAGAACCAGTAAATTTAGAAAACAGACTAATTTTAACTCCGCTTTGTAACGAAAATACGTGACAAAAATGACGAGGACATAACATCGGTCTTTATATGAGGAGTAACCTTTCTCATCAACAGCAGACACAAGGAACCTTTTGTGATGTCTCTAGACTGTATTACGTAATTAGGTAAGCTTGGCATGTCAAAAAGCAGTCTATTCAAACAGAAATAAGAAATATTCTTAATTCATGAAACTTCTTTCATCATCTTAAGTCCCACGAGCAGCGCATAAAGAATCGTACACGAAGCTCAGAAAAAATTTCGCAAAATTTCACAAATGTATAAGACAAATTAACTCAAAGATTTAGTACTGAAAATCGCAACTTAGGGGCATAAAACCATTGAACGAGCGAACTACGTAATACAACAAACAATAAAGAGAAATAAGACAGGAACAACCTTCTATGGGGAAGGAGTACAAAAATCCGCGGGCAATCTCGACTGCTATAGCGGACGTAAAATTTATAGCAACAATAAAATGCGGGATGCTTCCACCGTTCCGGACTAAAAGCGCAAAGGTTCGGATTGTTGGACTGTGTTGCAAGGTTGTATTAAAATTACCAGTTATTCGGCATTTTTTTATTATTTTGTGTATTGAGAAATTTTGATTCAAATATTTTAAAAATATAATAGTCTTTATTTTTTATCCTTAAAATTTTATAAACAATTTTTTGATATATCCATCATTCGGAAAATTATAGCTTCATAAAAAGTCTTTATTTGATTACTAATTTTAATCAACAATTTTATTTTATAAGTCACAAAAACCCAGCTGTTATTCGAAATATTTATATCTTAGTAGCAACACAAAATTCAACATCTGGTAACACCAGACTTGCACCACTAGCGTCTTGTATCCGTAGTTTGTTCAGGAATTGTGCGTTATTACGTGAATTTAGTACCGTTACACCTACATTCTTTTTTAAGCGGCACACTTGTATACATAATGTTTGGTTGCAATATTTGACTGTTTAAAAAATACAATGTAAAATGTTCAAATTTACCGGTGCTTGCAAAAAACCGATTATTTTTCATGATATCGATAAAACTCATGGATTTCTCATACGACCACATCTTATATGAAAACAGCTAGAAACGATCAGATGGGCCACGTAAAGGTACGGCTTGATACATATACTAGTGTTATGTACTCTTTACCGTTTAAACTCGCTTATTAACCAAATACTGATAAAATCCATACATATAATTAAATTTTACCTATTCGCTTTCAGTACATGAAGGATACATGAGAAAAACTATTAGTAGGAGTCTTTATTAACGCAATAGAACCCAAAACAATAGTTGTTAAAACTTATGTCTGTGTGTCTATGCGTTTGTGTGCACTGATTTCAGAAATGCCTCATCCGATTTCGTTATGGTTTTCACTTTTGTATTGCATTAAGTGACTTAATGCTTAAAGCTCGTTGCATTGTAATAAGTCCATAAATAAAAAAGTTACAAATCAATATATTTCTGATTCATAAAAAGAGAAGAACCAGAAGTACCTTTGTACATTTTTTTATGATTAATGTTACTCTGTGCGAAACATGCGTGTCCATAAATTTAAAAAAAGAACCCAGTCCTAAAACAATGCATTTCTAAACGTAAGGCGTAGTTTATATTAAGCTAAGCGAGGGCAGTTTTCTAGTATAAAATAGAATATCTAATAAGGCAATTAAAAGAACTCACAGAACAGTACAATACATAATTACCTCCGAAAATGAGCATTGTGATGCATTGGTATATATATATATAATATATTTATAACTTTCTATAACAATGCAACCGCTATCTTATGTTTTCATATGTACAGAAACTTGTTAAGCTATACTTAAATATGAACTAATCCAGTAGTTCAATGTCTTCTTTCATCCACGTTTTTTCTGCGAACCCAGCTGTCAATCCAGTGCCAGTTATCAATCGAGGTAACTGAATGTCGTTACAAGACGTATCAAGATTACCTGCGCTCACCGTTCATCAACGTACACCACAATCAGAGGAAGTTGAATTGGACTCGAAACCACCTCACACTCTAATTTGATTTGAACACAAAAGTGAGGTACTTCCACCAAAACTAACTATGTAATAAAATTGAGAAATTTGATTCCATTTCGATTTCCTCTTTTACCCACGTGTAATAACTACGTGCCCGCATATGGTAGCCTTTGTGAACTGGTATATTTATTGTAACTTGTAAAACCTTTGGCGACTTTTTTATGTTCAGTTCAGTTCAGTTTTAGTTATACTGTACAAAAGCTCCAAGAAATATGTTTAGGCTACTATATCGATTTCCAAAATATTTTATTCGTATAAGTTTGGCTTCGTCACAGTTTTAATATTAGTATAGATTTTTAAGCTACGAATCAGGGTCCCAAGCTCTCGTACAGGTAGCTGGATTAACTTTCGAAATCGGTTTCACTCAAAACGATATAAATCTATGCCACAGCAATGCAACCGTTGTTACTATTTACCTGCCATTACAAACCGCCAACTAAGCCTTGTGGTTACAGTTGAATAAACTGTTAAGAAATTCTATAGCAATTCCCATTTACTAAAACATGTAACCTGGTCCTTATCATTCGGAAATAAGATCCAAAATTCCTGCTGTCAGGCCGCATCTGTGTCAACATAATGCGTATCAGTAGATTTAAGTAGCCAAATGAGTTCATAATTTACTTAGTTTAAGTTGTGTGAGGTGTAGTAATTCGTGTAATGATAGTCAAGTTACACAATTTTATAATAAAAATTATCAAGCTAATTCTCGTATAAAAACTGAGTATAGATTAAAAGAAGATAAATAAAATTCAGATATAAAAACTAAGACGCTATGAGATCACTTGCCGTACATAAGATAATTATTTAATTATAAAAAATTCAATATGTGCATAAAATTAATATGACACGATTCTGTTAATATTATAATGAGAGTGCAAATTTTGTCAATTTGTGTGTATAAGAAGACATCCGATAAGATCCAAGAAGATATCCGCACACAAGACACAAGACCTATTTGAGAAATTATTTAACCATTTATAAGATACATTATTTCGAATGGACATTCAATGGAATGTATACAAATTAGTTAAAGACGATAGATTTTAACTTTGTTTTATACAATTTAGAGATTAGTATGGATTATACATTCGTTATATTTAAAACTAACTGGTGCCCGGTGTAATTCGCTTCACCTAAAAAAATCTACAATTTTTAATACGTCAATAGAAACATATTTTTATCTTTTATAATTTTTTGTTATTCTAAAGCACTTGGGTATACAATATTTTTGGTTTTGCCATCTTAAGCAGAAACAGATAAATTCGTCCACCAACGCGTGAACAATGTGTTTAGCATTAATGTTAGTGTTTTAGTGTTTTTTAAGTGTTCCATTGCGCCACAGGCACATATACAAAATTTCATATCAATTCGACCTATGCTTCAAAAGATAAAAATCACTGCCACCAGCGCCACCTATCCTAACTATGTCCGTCGGAGTGGTCATGTTGCTCTTTATAAATGTATGCAAAGTTTCATATAAATTGGGCTAACGGTTTTCGAGTTTTAGGTGAACATACATACACACATACATTCTCTATTATATAGACAATTGTTCAACCTGAACGCTAGAACCATAGAAAACCTTCACAGAGCAGCGGTTTCCAAATTTTTGATTGGAAAGATAAATACTTTAGTCAAGATAATATATGTAAAAGGAAAAATCATGGTCAAACACAATCATAATAACTTAATCATTAAGAACAGAGGGACTTATGTAGAGCTATGGTAGCGCAAGTTTACGAGAGATTAGAGTTACAAAACCATAAGTGTGATGAGATGGGCGGGTAGGTAGACATAGTAGATGAGAAAGATAAGTATGTACATTTGGAAATTAAACAGCGGTTAAAATTACGACATGATTAAAAAATACTAAACATTATTGTTAAGTCAATAATATTAATACTGATAATCTTTCCGTGAATCCTGCCTGGCTAGCTACCACCCTCCTGCTTGAGTCAGCCGCCAAACAGCTCGTCGTGTTCCGGCTGGGAGCTTGAGAGCCAATGCTTTCTTTCTTTCTTAGCTTCTTCTCATTTTCTGGCCGACAACGCATCAGTGACACCTTTGATCTTGTCGATGTCCATGGGCGAAGGTGACCACTTACCATCAGATGGCTCGTCCGCTCGTTTGTCGGCTATTAACATTGAAAAAAGAAAAAATATTAGCATTTTTATGCAAAACGAAATAATTTTAAATTACCCAATGTTATTAAAAATCATCATTGTATTGCGTAATATTTATATACTAAAAGCCTTCTGAATAACGACGTCTTGACCATCATAGTTTTTGACACTCAATTCCTTACATACTTACCTTGACCAACTTAACAATAATTGCGGCTTATATTTTAAGCAACATTTCGCATATAATATTAACTTAACAATAATGATATGAAAACATAAACTTTGCCTATAAAGCTTAAATTTGCATATGAGTCAGTGCGTAGTTTCTATCTGTCTGTGCATTCCATTTTCTTTCTCACATTTCATGATAAATGTTCATTTCATGTCTCACTGACATCAATTTGACCATTCTGAAAAAATAGACACATACAAATTATTTGAAGATCGCTTTGGCATAATCGTTTTAAAATAACATTAATTACACTCGTAGTTCCATCCTGAAACTTACATTAATATGTTTCTGAAAATCTAAGCTTTCAACAACAATCTTCCATAAATATATAAATATGCTCAATACGACAGAAGTTGATATAGAATCAGAACGCAGCGATAATAATCTGTTCCGCGTTTATAATAAATAAATTTCACAGTGTTTCGTACGATGTAAGCTCGGACTACTATTATGTATATGAACTGAACCCTTAATGGACGGGTTGAAGCCTACAGCTCAAGGTGCTATATCTATATTCATATCATTAAGCTGCATTCCTTCACTTCTTTAAATTGCTTAATTTCTGGTTTTATTCATCGCTCCTTGTTTGTGTTATTACCTGGTGTGTACAGTAAAGAATTGTACATTTTTACAATACTACTTCATATAAATTTTATTAAGTAGATAGGATAGGATAGGATAGGGATGTCTTCGCCAATACTTTTGTCGTCATCGACACGAGTCGTCCTGCTCTATTGTCACACAGTGCTATGTATCATGCAGCGAATCTGAGATAACGTCGATCTTATCTAACCAATCTCGATGCGGCTGCAATTTAAAGCTTTTGAATGAAAAAAACATCAGTTCTGTAATTTTTGCATCATGCTTGGCAAATAAACAAATAGGCAGATACGAAATAACTAGCAAAATTGATACGAGTTTAAGAGACATCTTAAATACTTTCTTGTACATGGAATTTTTGTATATTAATAAGTTTTAGTATACAGGTAGAGTATTGTTGTAAGTGTACAATAGTATAGAAGATTATTCTTAACGAATTATAATTAACGAAAAAATTCCGTAACAAATAACTAGAACGTTAATTGGAATAGGTTTTACGTCATCCTACTTTTATTAATGTAAGTATTATATATTATATTATCTCATGATTATTAAATTAAGTAATTATTTAATAGTATTTTTTAAGAAACGTAGCTAAATGATAAATACGAAATCCTTATTTTCGTTACAACCAGTTTTTCATGTCTCGTATTCACTTTAAAGTTTTGGCCCGTATGTTTTGTGAGGATATTGTGCTGGGAAACTAAGCTTTCGTTGTAAAACATTTCTGAATATTTGTATAATATTTACCACAAATAAATTTATATAAAATATAGGCTACAGAGGCACTGCTACTCTTTAATTGTAAAATAATTCTTTGGATGAAAATCTATAGATATTATTGTCGATTTCTCATCTGTAGATTAAAAGGTATTTCTTAATATACACTTAGTTTTTTGACCTTCGCTCTTGCACCGGAGACTCAAGTTAAAATCCTGTATGCACCTCTAATTTTCAAATTATTAACGTTTTACAAATAAGTTATAATTTGCTTCAGTGAAAGATAACATCGTGAAGTAACCTGATAATTTACTCCACAATTTCTCAAGGGTGTGTGAAGTTCGCAAACGTGCACTTGGTCGACTTGGCGGCCTTCGTCCTTAACCCCTAATTGTGAGTTGTAATAATGATGATAATGATACTTTGTATTCATTAGAAATCCGTGACGGATTAAAATTATTTATTTTTACATTTTGTTTGACGTCCTTGTTATAGATATATTATTTATTTATTATTTTTCCGCATTTTTTTAATAATATACACGAAAGCCTGCCATTTATACTAAATTATATAATAGATAAAGATCTATTTGTTTATTTACATGTATTTAAATGACAATAATAATAATATATATAATTTAAAAAATATAATATTTTTTTGGGAATTATTTACAAAATTATATGAAAGATATATTTACAAGATCTATGTAAAGTTCAGTTAAGTGATACGTAAGAGAAATAAGTGTTTAAAAATATTTTTAGAATTTTTTCGCAGCTATAGCAATAATTATTTTTAGAAGTGGAAAAACCAATACCTTAAAATGATAAAATGGGGTAAACATTTATACAACTTATATAAATAAGTAACAACATTACATAACACTTAATATTACATGATATAATAAATTAAATACACCCGAGACGAAGTCAAGAGGAAGAAGTCGAAGTTAAGTTTTAATTAAATTCTTTAATCATTTACCTCTATAACATTCGTTTTTTAAAGGAGCAAACAACAAATCCTTTAGCTGGTTTTCACTTACCCTACATCGTAAAAACAAAAGTCCCCCAGATGCTGATGAGCTAGAATAAATATACGGAGACTGAGCTATTGTTCAATGTAGATTAGAAGGGGCGGCAACAAAACGGTCTATGCTCACGATAAATCTGAACAATTGTCCCAACAAATACCAACTCTCCGCTTGACCTTTCCATTTGTTTTTTTTTCCCTCCCGTCCCGAAGCAATTGCAGTGGCTCGCTTTATCGACTTGTCTGACATTCAAGCGACAGACGAGCAACGAAATAAATCGTTTCAAGAATCATAATAGGTTTTGTATAGTGATGGTTCGTTATCTGGCGAATATTTTTTAAAGTTTTTCGGTTGCATTGATATTGTGTCAGTTAAAAAGTTGACTTCTTAGCGCCACGGTAACAATGCCGCCGACAATGAACTCTTAACTTCACATGGCCAGTCTGTTCTATAAAAAATTATCAATGCTTAATAATTATAATTTTAATGATCAATTATATTAAGGTTCGAATTGTCAGGACAATACAAATAACAAAGGGTGATCCTATCAGCAATCTTTTGCAATGAATTAATGAAATACTAGCATTGACGTCATAATTTTATTCCAATAAAAATGGCCATCCCCGATCTTTCGGGTTAAAAGATTATATTGCATACATATTTTTTTCTCTATATTCAACCTGAATAATATACGTTTCAAACGGTAAAAGAATGTTTATATATACGCGCATATACACAAAATTCCCACACACTCTCTCTCTCTCTCTATCTTTGTAATATGAATATATGTAGATGTGTTATGACATAAGCCATAAAAGTAGTAACCTGATTCTGCTATTCTTCTTACTAATAATAATAAAAGAATAATAACGCCTTCCTTTTATTCCTTTCTCTTGCTCCTTCCTCTTACTCTCTACACTTACTCCTTCCTCTTACTTTCTCCTCTTACTCCCTTACCAATACTCCTTATTTCTACCTCATGCTCCTAATTCCTTCTTCGTTGTAGGTACAGCACGTGCATGAGTTTGGAATCGGGTGGCATGAGCGTTGAAGCGTTTTTAAACATTCAGTTTCTTTCTCCGTCGAGAACACCGCTTAGTTTGAATCCCTAGAAAAGACAGTTGCAAAATTTTCCTTTCCAATTTTAAATGTTTATACCTGTAATAGACGTTTTATCTTTCACACCGTATTTAACTTCAGTACTTTTGAGACGGAATAAAAGTTATCAGGAGTTTTGAAATAGCTGTCGCATTTACGTTATTTTTTTTTTCAGCATTTAACACGATTAACACGTTTCAATGTTTTTCGAATGGATAATTTTTTTGTATCATATCAATGGCGGTATAAGTGGTTAAAGTCGTATGAATATTATAGCACAATACTATGATATCATTTTATATTTTATTGTACCCCACATAAGGTATAATTAAGAAAATTGTTTATATGATGTTTAATAAAATCAGCAATTGGCTATTATCACTTCCAGACAATTGTATAGTGGAGTGTGACATTCTACAATATTGTTGAATGGATGTGAATTTGAAAAAACAGGAAAAATTACATGGAAATGTTACGCAATGTACCTTAAGAACAACTGAGAAATAGAGTAGACAGAAAATCATAAGAAAGATAGAGACAAGAAAATGAAGAGAGGAACACAATCTAAAACTGCTGCATTGCTGGGCTCCGGTGTCATCTCGAATTAATTGTATTAGGACCATGGTACACCAAGCTGGCACAGTTCTACTTGGCAAACTTCACTCACATTCGAGAATAATATACATACACCATTATCATTTACGCAGATGTCCTCACCGTCTTCTTCTACTTGTATTTAACGTAACAAATTTAACCTCTCTTCTCTTACTCGTATTTAACGTATGTAATTACAAACATGAAAGATGCGCATATTAGTTCAGATTTTCTCCGAGTAATTTTCACAAAAAAATACTAATTCATATCCGCGAAATGTGGATTCAATATCAAACCTGCTTTCCTTATTCTCCAGTAGATATAATTCATTTGTATTTTTAAAACATGAGCTATTAAGTGGCCTGTCATCAACAGTTAAATTATCTGTCCACTACATATTCATGTCAAAATCTCGTTGCCTGCTGATTGCTACAACCAAATATAAAAATATTTTGTTTTTGAAACCTCTTAAAACATACCCATGATGTATTTTATAAATTTTTCACAGTACAGTTATTCAGAATCTCGTCCACATTAGTAAATTGAAGGTCGAGTTTGCAACATTTCAAATTATACGGATATTGGCACGGATATATGAATCCCACTTTTTAGAGGTCGGTAGGCTCTGTATCGCCAATTTTAACTCCATCAGTATTCCTGCATGTTAGTAAATTTTTTCATCTGCCTAGTTACTACTACTTCGTCTACTAAAACCAATTATGAAATCGTGTGAGTGAATATTTATTTCGTGTTATAGATTTCCACGGGCGGAGGTAAAAGCTTTCCCTTATGTGGCCATGTTTGTTCATTTTTTGACTGTTTGCTTTAAAATAACAATAATTCATCTCAGGGTACCATATCTCGTGCAAGCGAGTTCATTAGTAATGATCAAAACCGATTTAGTCTCACGTGGACAGAGTGCATTAGGCTCAAGATACCTGACCGCAGACCGGTACTACAGTTACCAAGACCTGTCAGTAGAAATTATCTTGTCGCACAAAAACTCCCATTCCTTACACACATATAGCTGTTAAAGAGTGAACATTAACACACATCCCGTTTTATTACGTAGTATGTTTACTGCAAGTACCTACAGAGTACGAGAAACGGTAAGATCAAACAAATCAACAAGAAGAAAGCTTAGTTGAAACAATAGGTACATGAACGCTCACTCACTGTCCTGTTATAGGATTACCAATGATGCAAATTTCTTATACAACCCAAATGGCTCTGTTATAGCTTAACTTAACGATTATCATCTAATTATTATATGGGACTGGAGACGTAACGTGCCTTCCGAACCACCGACTGCAGTTCGATCTACTACACCAGAAATACAGCAAATCGATTCAACATAGACTGATCGACAAGGAAGTGATTCGATGAAAGTTATTTTAATTGGATGTACGAAATCCTGAACTACCTTAAACAACCTTCATATACTATAAAGAGCATTGAGATACTGATCATTTTATCCCACACTAGATCTTTCGTGGAATTGGCGGTTCGTTAAAACAAGCACCTATCTATCGGTAAACACAGTGATATTCTGTGTACATGATGTGGTGCAGGAATTAATGTGATGCTCGTTTGACGCGCTTCACGGTATCGATGTGTCGATTGCACACGTATACTCTGATGAGTTACACTGTATTTCTTTATAATACACGAAATAATACTCTTAAATTATTTTTTATATTGACTTCTTAGTAACAGATCAGAAAGTACATTTATATAATAATACACATTTATTAAAAAAGTTGTATGTATTTGAAACATATTAAGAAAGGAGCTTTCAAAGTTTTAAACTTATAGGTTAAAATAGAGAATGTGACTCCGTAATATTTCGCGTGAAAATACATAATATATTAACACAATAATAACTTACCACAAATACAGATATCCAAAGCGAAGCGAGAGAACTTGGAATCAAAATATTTTTCATTTATATTATTTACTTTTTAAGGCTATACACTTTAACTTCGTTATTAATAAATATCTATCCAACTTAGGTACTGAGTTTGTATCAAGTCAGTCATTGGTGACGTGTGACTCGATCATCATTGCATTGAAAACTTGACAAAATATCTATAGTATATATAGACTATAATAAAATAGTAACGAGGCGGAATTAGTAAAGCAAATATTTTTGGAAATTTCAACATGGCTTTGTTATCAATGTACGTAGAAGCCTAAACATATATTTTTGGAATCTTCCAAAGCAAAACGTGGATGAATTGCAAGTTAAATAACATAGCCATCGAAATATGACACAAGAGATAGAATGAAATCAATTCATTACTTAAGACTAGCATCATAATCATCATAATTACGACTCATATTCCCATATGTCCCACTGTTGGGCTCCGGTGACGGTCGTGATTATTGATCTAAACATTTGATCACTGTTATAGTTATTTTAATGCGAAATCACGAGTGATATTGATCTGTGAGTTCAAGAATCTCTAGAAAATGGGTCTTAAATATATCAATTTGTCAGACAGTTCGTGGGGAGGTATATTTTTAATGATTTGGAATTATTGCTTAGTAAATATATGTATAATCGTTTGTTACCAACAGTAGTGTTTGTATGTTAGTTAAACCTGTATTTTACAAAATTACTTGGACATTAAACTCAGGTTAAATAATGTCCATATGTTAAATAGAGTTCCATATTAAAAATCCAAGAGTATTTTCTATTTCCTGTGGAAATTTAATGACATAGAATTTTCATTTAACGTTACCCGTAATCTATGGTAAAAACTTGAATACCTCTATTATATTATTTTAGCTTTCATGCTCTATATTTTAAATACTGCATTTTAGAATTATAAAACAGAAATCTGTATCTTAAAAATATCTCATTTCATATGTCTAAGCGACATTTATTACGTATATTTAAATTAAATTGCTTTAATTTTCCGTCCGATAATATATTACCAAACTCTTCACATTTAGGTACGGTAAAATCTAGTATGACAAACGGACAGACAGACAAACGGGTGGTCCTATAATAGTTCCGTATAATGTTGTGTGTAGGTACAGTACTCTTTAAATGCAGTAAACACAAAAACGTCGCGATCAAACACTTTCAACTGAAAACTTATAACACATTCATCTTTAATTTTTTAGTACAACAATTTTACTCAAATTCAGATGGCACTTTCGTTTCAACTCTCATATAATCTACCTCTTGTAATAACGTCATTATCTTCATATTACAATCTATCACAAAACAGGTTTTCTCACGCCGAGAATCTTTCATCGTTGGACATGACAAGCGGAAACGCAACAATAAAATCGTAAGTTTCAATTTAACCGATTTACTCGCCCATGTGCCACGTTGCCCATCTTTTACCACGCATGCTGTGGTCTTCTATGAATGAAAATACTTATTTGCATGTAATTTTTGTTGAGGACCCTTAAATAAATAAATAAATGTGCACATAAATCTAGCAGTCAATTCTTTAAATGCGTCACTTACATTACTTTACATGTAATCACATTAGTTTATAGTACATTTTATCTGTAAGCCGTACCAGTGAACTCCAACAAATTACTGTATATAATAAACTTTTTCTAATCTAATCCACAAACATCATCTATTTTTATGGAATCAATTTGAAAATAAATATTTATAAAAAAAGGTTACAAGCGCCCAAGGAGAGGCATATATCACACTAGCTCACTGTTAAGTCCTGTAGGTAATGGCTACTAGTACCTACCAAAGTCTATCTTGAGGAATGCGATGGAATGTATTATTTTTGTGACAATTGCTCCAATGTCAAGGACAGGAAATAATAACCTTTTAGGAATAAAACATTTAATTCAATATAATAATAATTATTATAAATTAACAGAGAAATTATTATAAGAAATAGCTTCGATATTTACAAATTTAATTGTTACAGTACTTGCCACTCCGAACTAACCACTTAATATTATAGATATTTGTAAAAGATTATTAAAAAATATTGTTTTTGTTCAATAGCATCATAAAATAAATATGTAAGTTTAATTTACATACTTATTTTCTTCCTTTCAAACATTACATTTTTATACTTGTACCTACATATATATAATATTTAATGCTGAACATTCAGTGCGCCGGAAGCTGTGAAGCGGAAGGCGCCAAACTCAAATTGTAATCTAAAATTACTAAAAAGTGTCAATAAATAAATTTTAGATTTACACTGATAAATGATTATAGCATTAAGATCAATTTTCCGAATGCACTCTAAAGTACACGAATCACTGTGGGAGACGGAAGTCTATAACAGATGATATTATAAAGTTAAATGCAAAAATTTGATTTACAGATATTGCTTATTTTTTAGGTGAAAGCTAACATTTCCCCCCTTGGTACAATATCGTATTATACAGTACGATATGGTAGGTACAGTCATCCACCTACCTTTGTCGCACCACCCTCAAAATTTTGCGGCTCCACGCAGTCGTCTACCGCTCGTTTCACTCGCTCCTTCCTGCCACGAACCTGCGAGCTTTTTAAGAAGCTTCTATCTGAGGCATTCCCAATATGGGGTCCTTTAAAAAGAGTGTCTATGGTATCCTTCAAGGCCGGCAAGCACTTGCAGCTCCCTTGCTGTTACACGTGTCCATAAGCGACGGTGAGCATTTACCATCAGATGGAGCGTATGCTTGTTTGTCCGTATTGTACATAAAAGATCTAGTACATTTTATTATTGGGGATTATACACATTAGCAACTGAATGAACGTCAATAAAAAATAATACGTATGTATGTATATACAGTATTATAACTGCTACAAAAGACTCCATGTAGAAAAAGATTAAAACAATTATTCCAGTACAAACAACCCAATATATTCAATTTAGATCAGTTAAGTTCAGACAATATACACTTTAACCTAAATTGGAACAGGTTTAAATGTACCAACTGTAACAGAAATAGATATTGGAAACAATTATTGGTTTTCGCTTGCATTTGGACGAATAGAAAATTTTCATTTTGGTTAGTTTTAACAATCAAAAATCAACTTTGCTTCAAGTTAGGATTTGAATTGCAATTGCTAGATATTTAGAGGAAATATATTGAACAGCTCAAATACACACGATATTTTTTATGACATATTAAGAATCAGAAATTATATTATTTAATATTACAATTAATAAAACTGAACTGAATATAAACAAATTCTGAAAACCCTTTACTTTAAAATACTTTACGACTATCTTTCAAATCCTGTCCATCCAATTTTTGTATTATAGTATTTTACGTGTCATAATGCATGAGTTCCGAAAAAGCCAAAATCCTTCGCAGAAACTTGATTACACTTCAACATTAATAAATAACCAGTCGCAGTAGCACTCGTTGATCGCAGGTATTTTGGTTCTTGGAAGAGATCTCTTCGCTGTCGGATTCGAAATTCGAATGACCCGCGGGCGAGCGTGCACTCTATTTATATCAATTTTCAGACCTAGAACTTTATACACGATTCACCTCAATACGCGTCGGCTCACTCGGAAAACAGTAAACCATGACGCATATAAGAAAGAAAATCGTGTACGCGATATTCGCCCTTTTGCAAAAGAGATAAAGGCAACAGTTCCTTAAGGTGCTTGAGATTGTTCTTCTGAGTACCTTGTTTTTATGGCCACTATTGTTTTTCGCTGAACCTTCGCGAACATTATAATAAATTCTTCAACATGCCTTATATTGATTTTTTATAATAAAAAAAATAGTTTAATGTTTTCGAACAATCAAACTGGTTAGGATAGAAAGGCGGGCAACCGGGTTCAACTAAAAATAAATGTCTTGTATGCGTTTCAAACTTATATAACATCTACATCATGGATACACAGACCGCGGCCCGCCGGTCGAATACTGGTGACCCGCCGACAGCAAAAATAATACTCTCGTACATTCGAAGAATATTTAATTCTATTCCAGAAAAAAACCAAAAAAAAATATGTTCGAAAAGTAATTTGAATCTCGCGCGCGCTATTTGAATTTAGCGCCCAAAAATGCTAAGTCAAGTAACATCGCTTGCCGCCTTTATATAAAGTTCAAAATAGTAGAAAAATCAAGAATTTTCTAGCGCGGTGTGAGCAAGCGAGATAGCAATAGTCCCGAATTCCCGATTGCTCGCGTAGGTACGAATAGATACACGAAGCTTCCAGAGTCGTATGCGCGGTATAAAAGCCACACTAACCGCAGCGACCCACAGTTTGGTTTTAATTTGAGTGAAATGTCAACAGAAAGAAATAAGCGCGTAAATACAAAGCGAAGTAATAAGTGATTGAGAATAAGTGCAATTTAATAGTGTTTTGGGGAGGCAATAGTTCTAGTGTAGATTTTAACTCGACTAGCCGGTGTCATATATTTTGATCCACATTCAACGTAGATTTCCTGTTAACCCGTCAAGTGCCGTGTATAATTGTGTTGTGAAATCGTAAGTAAAACTCTGTTATTAATAAGTGTTTCCCTACTTACTTAATCAATTTTAATCAAATTTAGCTTTAATGTTGGCCAAACATTAAAATATAACAAAGGAATTACTATTTTTATCAGAATTTCTCTAACTGTAATAATTACGTCATTATTTCAGATATAAAATCTGTATAAAAATCTTAAAATTTCTGAGGAATTTAATCAATTATTTTTGATAAGTTAAAAAAGAATGGGTAATTTAACCTACTTAAATTTATTACTTATTGTAATTGTTTTTAGGTGCTGTGTTAATCCTAGCCAGGATTAGAACGCAACATGGAGAAGCCAGGACCTAGTAAAAAACGTAAGGTTAAAGATGAAAATCGGCAGTTTCAAGAAATTTGGACTGAGAAATACTTTTTTGTATGGTCGCATAACAAAGTCGTTTGTTTAATTTGCAAAAATTCTGTTGCGATTGTAAAGGAATATAATGTAAAAAGGCACTATGAAACGCAGCATCCTTCTTTTACCAAGTTTACAGGCAAATTAAGAAAGCAAAAAATGTTGTCTTTAAAACGGGAGCTTATGGGTCAGCAAGCTATGTTTACAAAACCCATTCAAGATTCAGAAACAACTACAGAAGTTAGTTATGAAATTTCTCGAATGATAGCAAAGCGAAGTCGCCCCTTCAATGATGGCGATTTTGTAAAAGAATGCATAGAAATTGCCGCTAAGAAAATGTGTCCAGAAGCAGCAAAAAAGTTTGAGAAAATTCAACTGAATCGTATGACTATCCAAAGACAAATTATGTCTTAGTCAGGTAATATTGCGGAACAATTAATTGAAAAAACTAAGATCATTGAATTTTTTTCATTAGCACTCAACGAATCCACTGATATTAGTTCCACAGCTCAACTTCTCATATTCATACGAGGTGTTACTCAAGATTTTGAAGTCTTAGAAGAGTTACGTATTCGGAATGTGTTCATTGAAAGGTCAAACCAAAGGAGTTGATATACTCAATGTACTTTTGGATAAGTGTTCAAAAACTGATTTGGACTTATCAAAATTATCGGGAGTTGCGACTGACGGTGCTCCTTCGATGATTGGTGTCAATTCCGGGCTAGTTACTTTGCTGAAAAAGCATCCGCAAGGAAAAAACATAAACGCTGAAGATCTCATGCAGTTTCACTGCATTATACACAGAAACCCTCTGTTCTAAAAAAATTGAATTTCAAAATGTCATGAAAGTGGTAGTTTCGACTGTAAATTTCATAAAATCACGAGGACTCAATCACAGACAATTCAAACAATTCCTTGATGACATCGAAAGCGAATACGGAGATTTACTGTATTATACAGAAGTAAGGTGGCTAAGCCGTGGATTGACAGTGGAACGATTTCTAAATTTAATAGAAGAAATTGGAATATTTCTGGCGGAAAAGCAAAGGGATGTCCCGGAACTTAAAAATCCTGATTGGTTGTGTGATTTGGCTTTTTTAGTTGACATTACAAATCATTTGAATGTCTTGAACAGACGGCTTCAAGGCAAAGATCAACTGATATCCCAGCTCTACGCTCATGTATCATCTTTTCAATGCAAGCTGACACTTTTCAGATCACAATTGAATTCTGGAAATTACAATCATTTTCCGAATTATAAGAAAATGGCTGAAAAATTCAACAGAACTGCGATTAATTTCAGTAATGTAGAAAAGCTAGATATTTTGATTCAATCTTTTCAAGACAGATTTTGGGAGTTTAAAAAAATGAAATCTCTGTTGGACGTATTAAGCAATCCTTTCACGATTTCAGTTGAAAATGCGCCAGAGTCAATGCAGTTAGAAATTATCGACATTCAAAACGATCAAGATTTACGCAACAAATTCAACGAAGGAGACTTGCTGAACTTTTACCGCTGCATTGATAAAAATATGTACGAAAAGTTGCGCATAAACGCTCTGAAATGTGCCAGCTTATTTGGTTCTACCTATATATGTGAACAAACTTTTTCAATACTAAATATAAATAAAACAAAAAATCGAAACCGCCTTGCAAATGAAAGTTTGGAAGCAGTTTTACGTGTTGCTACAGGTAAATTTGAGTCAAATATAAAAAAGATTGTAAGCACTACGCAGTGCCACGCTTCAAATTAATAAATTCTTTTTGAATTTTAATAAATTATAATCAATTCTTTATTGTCTTTAATTACCTATACTTCTGGCGGCCGGCCCGCCATCTCAGTTCATGATTTGCCCGAGTGGCCCCTAGTCTTCATAAGTCTGTGCAACCATGATCTACATAAATAAGACGGTGGTCTTTTGAACAACGCACAACGCGACGTATCAGTTGTTTTTATATTATAATATTGTTTCTTGTATTAATATTTTAAAAGGTTTCGTTTGTTTGTATTGATATTATTTAAATAATCAGCTCTTATAAGTATAATTTCGTTGTAGTTGCCGTAATAATCACGGCATTTCGGCAATTCATCGTCATTGCATCGTAAAGCAACTCTGTAGCGACGGTAGTAGGTCCGCGTAAAATACTTTCGATCAATGCAGCCAATTAGAGGTCAACAACAATAGCGGCGATAGTTTAAAATTGGAAAGCGCTCGTAGGCGTCTGGCGTACGACTCGGCGCACCTGTCTAGTGCCTTTCCCTGTCTCAATACACTTGATCTTAACCCAGCTACACACAGAGCGTTTAATAATGTCAAACTATTGTCACTTATTTATGATAATTATTTATTTATTACTTTATTTATTCATCCCATAAATCAGTCAGTAAATCAGGTTACATTACAATTTAAAATGTAAAAAGTGAATATAAAAATTCCACGTACACTTTCATTAATCGTTAATATAAAGTATTTCTATTCTTTCTTTAATTTCTGTACTTATATTAAGAAATAGTGTGTCCTAAAACCTCTTTTAAACATAGGTTTGTTTCAAGCAAACACTCGCTGTACGTTGGCACTATACGTACTGGTAGTATTAATAGGTTCTTGTTGAAAATAAAAATATTAATCGAAAAATTTACATATTTACGTATGTATTCTTAATCACTTGTCACTGTCACTGTCACTGCCACTGTCACTTGTTACTGTCACTTGTCACTGTCATTTGTCACTGTCAACTGGTAGCAAAGACAATAAAAACTAAGATGTTTTATAAACGCAGCGTTTATCACAAGCGTGTTATCGGCCTAAGATTTACGCAACCTATTGTATTCGTTGGGTTATTTACATCTAAGAGTTACCAGTAAATTGAATGGCGATTTAAATCCAGTTTTTCCACCGTTGCACTAACTAACTGTTATATTGGGTGTCATGATTGCGACAAAAACTTCATTTAATGATATCGTATTGAAAATTAACGCTAAAAAGAAATACCTTAAGTTTATTGGAAAATTCTGCAATTCAAAACACAATTTCATTAGTTATTTAGTTGCAAATGCAAAGCCTTAATAAGTTATTGGCATACCGGGAAATTTAAATCTTGAATCTAATCGGATTGGCCGTTAGAATTATTTTAATAGCATTATTATTGATATAATAAAACTGATAATATAAAAATTAATACTGTAAAAAGTAAATAAGTTACGAAGTGTACAAAAATTCGAAACTGATTAAGAATACTTTTGCAACTAAAACACTAAAATATTTAACAATTTATTCTAGAAGGGCTGACAATTCTATCCCCGGTTAAGACTGTTATTGTTATTAAACTGGGTAGTACAGAGCCCAGCGATCTCCAACAAGAAGAAAGGTCCATTGCAAGGAGCTGCGCAATCAGGGAGAATTTTCTTAGACTGAAAGGATCTTGTCTAATATCTAACCTAATAAATTTTTCAACTTCAGCTTACATTCAGAAATTTTCACAAGTCCCGGAAAAAGATGCGGCAAGAAACTCCCAAGGAGTTTTTTTTCCTACTTACAGTTACAGAAAGCACTTACGGTTATACATTAAACTCATATCCAAGCAGCCTTACCCATACAGTAATCGTCTAGTTCGTAATAATCTTTCTGCATAATAATGCTTTTGACGTGATTTTTTAATTTAGAATATGGCATTTTTGTCAGTTCTAATGGAATTTTATTATAAACATTTTCAAATGTAATTTATAATTTTCTATACATTAATAATTGTGTAATATTCAATTAATTATTATTAATGTCCGCGCAGTAGGATTTACGTGCACATGCTAAACCTACTGCAGAAACCACTGCAAATTATCAAACAAAGTCTCTGACTGTCTGTCTCAACCCGCTAATCTCAAAAACATAATTATATCAGATTTTCTCCGTTCTTTGTTGGACTTGGGTTTCTACCAAGTTATGCCACAATATTCGGTTCAATATTGACCTCTTACCCACTTTGCCTTTTTAACGTTGTCGGTCCAACGGGCCAAAGAATGTCCCTAACTTACTTTTTCTTGCCAATTTGTGCTTTGTTAATTACCTTGGTTTTTCGCTGGGTATTGTAGTATGGGCTACTTTCCCGCAAAGACATTTCAAGCACATTCTATTACTTGTTAAGCTATATTTCGCTTGTGGATTTGCCTCAGAGTTATGATCCACGTTTCTGCCGTGTAAGTTATCAAAAGTAGAATGTATTGAATAAAAACTTTTGTGTTTTAGCATTTTAGTATTAGCAACAAGAAAACTTAATGAAACTTCCAAAATTCTAGCCACTAGGTATAGAGTACGTCTAAAGATTTGTACCAGATTCAGGCGTAATAGGTAATGATGGAAAATCTGTAAGACACGAGTAGCAATTGATTCGGGAGCGATTGCTATTTATAAACGTAAAGCCTGTCTCCCAAAACGATTCGAGTGTAGATATATTTACTGGAATCAGTTATAGAAATGTTTAAATCAATGCAAAAATAATTATATTATACCACGTTATTCAATACATTGAACGACAGACCTTCGTATCGACTAATCGTGTCCAATTTGACCTTATTATGTTTCTACGTCGTGATTACAAGATTAGCTTTTCTATGCATTCCAGACCACAACAGTGATCGAGTCAGCTTTTAGAAAGGGAGGTCAGATATAGTACATCTATTTCTCTTTTTATAAAGTCACTACTGAATGCATGAACTATAACCCTGGAGTAAGATCCTGTCCAGTAAGTAATTTAATTGAACAAATCGGAAAGTCATATTCTTGATTTATGGTATGTCTCATAAGTTAGATGAATATTAGAAATAATTACCGTTTATAAAAATAAAAATAAATCGTGGGTGATCCTAAAATTTTTCTGATTTCCTTCGGCTTTCTTCTCTACAAAACTAAAAACGGGATCTTTGCTCTTCATAAGTGACGCATCAAGCAACATCTTGTTGTTATAATTGAGTATGGTTCAATACACATCGCACTTAAATCAAATAACTACAAAATCAATATCAGTTCGGGTTGTGTGCGAGTGACATAGTTTACCCGAAATGTAAAGATGGGATTGCTTGAACTTTGCTTTCATAGACGTATTCCTTTGGTACTCGCCTGAACGAATACCTAATTTGTATCAAATATTACACTGGCGGCTGTGGGTTTAATATTAACCAAACGGTGTACCTTTGGGATCAAAATTACTTTTCTCAGAAGCAATTCAGAAGCATTACTAAAAATTTCATAAAATATTTCTATTAAATTAATAATTTTATTACATTTCTCGAAGTTTTACACTTCAGATAAGCCGTGTCTATAATTATATTGTTGAGATTTAATAAAATTTTAATATTATATTGAGCACAGCGATCTATTTATTACTCTGTTATAACGATCATGTAATCATGTAATATTTAAACAAATTCATTTCTAGGGGATGAAAGAATGGAACCATATATTCTGAATGTATACTGACCCCATAGCTCAGTTGGTATTGACCTTGCCTGCTGAGCTTGGGATTCCGGGTGTGATTCGGACCCGGTACAGACATTTACGTGACAGATTTATGTGCGTTCTCGGGTGGTAGGTGTTCCTGATGTCTTACTTATGTATATCAATGCTACACGCAACACAAGTAAACCTAGGGGGAAGAGTGAGCGTGTGAATGTTTGTTTATTTTCTGAATGTAAAAAATAAGAGTAACAAAAAGAAACAACAAAAAATACAGTAAGAAAAATAACTGTAGTTTTGTGGCCCATTGAAAGATGTAACATACGCAAGGAAAAGAATTCTAATATTGAAATTGGAATTTGAGATAAATTAGAAAATACAACAAAAAAAAATTATAAAACTTATAATCTGCAATTTCAACTGAAAGAGCACGTTATGAGGTACATAAATATTTGTTTAATATGATTTAAATTTTTAACTTTGTTATTTCTCTAAAATTAACAAAGGGTATCATCTATCTACTTAAACAAATTATTCCCACAATTACCAAGCAAACCTAAAAAAAAAATAAGGTTTTTAAATTTACACAGTACCTAACCTAACCACGCGAGTCTGATTCAGCTTCGACTACTTTTTATTGCTTCAAAGTCCTATTACATCACGAACACAGTTTAAACACGTGGATCGGAGGATTCTGCACACGATGAAATAAAACGTACAGTACTTCAAAATTAATAGTGGGCTTCGGCTAAGTCCGTGTTTCCTAATACGATCGACACATCTGCACCGACGCCTGAATTATGCAACTTGCCCACTGATGCTACCGGCGGCGCTCGCACGGCTTGCAACCAGCTTGCTTTTCTTAAAAAAGACATTGATATTTATTTCATCGCAATAAAGTTGAAATCGTAAATGATTTTTAAGGTCAAACTACTTTTTATGTTAAAAAAAAATACCGATACCTAATATTTAACTTGAAATACTTAACGATTTTTATAACCGAGATTCCATTAAATAATTGTTATTTCTGCTTATCGATGTAATATTATTTGTGTTATTAAACTGCATGAGTAGGCTTATGAATAAACGTTGGAACTTCAAATATAACATTTAATTTTAATTGCGCAAATTATACCAAAGTGGAATCTTTCAGTCTAAATAGACATGGCAGAGGATGTATAATTTAATTTCACAAAGTTCAATTCCTACCCAAAATGAGACATAATTATTTAATATGAGTTGAATAATAAAATGAATAAATCGCTTAACATTATCGTGTATTGAATACAAAATATAGTTGTCACGAAGTAGGTATAATTATTTATCCGATATCAAAACTCACGTACGACTGTTACACAGAAATTGTAGTCTGATCGGATTACCACAATTATGTCTGTGGCAACTGACTTCGTATATTTCGTTCGTAAAGAAAATTTTTATTACATTTATGTCACACCAGTCACGTACCGTCCTAGCTATAATATATAGAAATTTATTGTTCTTTTTAATCTGACCGATAACTTTTAAATTTAAATTTTGTTCCTTTTTTTGGAAGTAGTGTCTGAGTGATTATTATCGAGGACTCCATATTTTTCCCACAAGAACAACACAAACTACTATATCTTTAGATATAGATAATACGGTAATATACATATATATGAATTTTACGATTACGATCTAGTAAACATTATATATAGTCATATATGACATTTTAATCCACCGCTTTGGGTGTCCATCCTTGGGTCCAAGCCAACCTTTCCTATTCCTATAGGTGGTAGGCTCTTTACCACCCAGTTTAGTCAGCAAGGTACGTGTGTATTAGCGGGGTATTTTACCCCACTGATAACTATTTCTTGTAGAGTTAAATGTGAAATGTGTTTTATATGTTTAGGTCGCAATGCCGGATATTTACGGGGTTGTTCGAAGAAATCATTTTAGGTCGGTTGAAGAAATCATTAAAGGTGTCGCTCTATCTTATATCGAGTCCCCATTGAGTCATTGCTGTCTGATGGACAAGGCAAGTGCGCTTGATTCCTATGCTGTTGATCACTGGGTTTTGTAAATGGGCCCACTTTAATCCAGACTCCCCTTCTATCACGGTTGCTCATGAGTTCCCATGATGACAGCCAGTTTACCTGCTATTTATATGAAACCATTTATCCATAAACCAAAAATATAACAAGAACACTGATTTTTACGTACCTAAATGAAACGTACGCGAGCGACGCGTCCATACGACGGCTGATAATTTATTATTTACGAAGGACGGTACTATAGTTTGTAGAAGGAGAAGCAAAATAACATTTTTTGTAAGTAAAGATGATTTTTATTTGTATGAAATTTAAATGCGTATTATCTTTACCGCAAATGTGAACAAACCGGCGCTATATGACTACACAGACAATGTTCTTCGTCCGTTATTAATCACGCCGTTAGGACCGCGGTTTTGTTTCTATTTAACAGCTGATCTTTATTGAAATTTATTGCTCACTCCGGGATTAACAACCTTCGTTTCTTGATTTTCGTCTTATTATCTCAAAAGTTGATTTATATGAGATCAAGACCAGATAATATTGTTGCTCGTAAATTATTCACGATTCTGTAATTAATGTCCATTAAGGATATACAAGGGATTTTTATTAATAAATGTGATGTTATTTTAAATTAATTAATATCTAAAATACAATGTAAAAGAAACTTAATTTATTAAGTAGACTTAAAAACTTAAACTTGTTATATTCGGAATATTGAATATTTATTGAGTTAATGTAGTTACATCGGGAATATATTTATTTGGATAAAATTCATCACCTAATTAGGGGAGGTCTATGTCCAACAGTGGACTTCAAAAAGTTTTGTCAATATTTAAACGATGGTTTTAACGTATGGTTTTAACGTTAAACGATGGTTTTTTAGGTATTCACCTACAATTTTGTCTAAAGTGTTATCCTATCGCAGTTGCGATATGTCGCAAAGGCTCTACGTCCGGATCTTGTGTAAACCCGATACCCGTCTACTGTAGGACACGGGTCTCATGATTGACGGGGTTTGGAGAGTAGGTACGCTAACATGGTGCCGTAGTGAGGATTAGTGAATGTCGTTACAGACTACGTGTGTTAAACCTGAACACAAAAGCGTATCTATTAATTGGGCGTTAATAATTTATTCAAGTGAAAATGAAGTTTAAGCAGTAGTAAGCCCAATAGTACTGGATCGAAAAACAACGCGAGAAAACCTGCATACCTAAGAATACTCCGTAATGTTCTCAAAGGTGTGTGGAATCTGTAAACCAGCGTAGCGTCCTATGACCTTAACCCCTCCATTGTCAGAAACGCCCGAGCTACACGGTGGCACAATTGTAAGTTGTAATGATGAAGATGAAATATTCAAAGTAACTTATTATTTTAATCCCGTCCTGTAACCATCACATATTTAAAAATAAACTAAAAACTTTACCTGTGAATTACGTAAAAACGTTCACTTTATATGATTTATATACTTCGTTTCAATTTTTTTTATATTAAAACCTCTCGTAAAATAGTTACGTACGAGTAAAATGATTTTATTGTACTGTTGAGGAATAAAGGCTTTATACCTCGTGAAAATTCAATATTGAGTGTACTCGACCACAAACTGTATGCAACGTCCAGGGTTGGCACAAAGCAAAACAACGCAAACTAAAATTCTAACGCAGGTCAAAGTCCTTGTAAATCAACATTTGAACCTTAAGCCGTACATAATAAATACATTTTCTATTATACAGAGAAGTTTAACATTCTGAAATGGCAAGAACCTTGATGACAATGTCGTATATGAGTTTATTGTAACAGAGTTCATTTTAGAGTTCAATTGAAGCAAGAATATATTATAAATAAATCTATGTTGGTTGTGATGTTTCATCTTAATTATTATGTTCGTAACACTTACGTTACAATGAATATGATCCCTGCACCATGATACCGGGATTTAAATTTATTTAAAAACTACGGATTACAAACTACTTGGCCATAACAGTTAAACTATTCAGTTATCGAAAATATAATAATTATGACATATTTTGTTTGGAAGGGGGAAACCAGAGTATCTCAATCATGAGATGCGAATTTTAGATAGAATTCTTTATTAAAATACAAGTTCTCCTAGCGCCAAATCGATTTGTTCTTCTTTTAGTAAATTTGTTGGGTGAAAACTCCTGAACCAACCTCATCAAACTCAGATTTGGTGACTTAGGTTTCAATTTCAATTATAAATCTACTGAATCGTGGGATTAAATCGAAGGGTATATATACTAATAGATTGACTAGCCCAGTAATAAAATGATAGAATCTTATATTTGGCTGTTCAAATGATCTGAGCCTAAAACATAAAATTCTTACAGTTATTAAAAAAATAATTTTGGGTACAGACTACAAAAACTAAACATTATAATAGATCAAGTCAAGAATAAAGGACGCTTATAAATATTTTAAACTCATTGAATATTTTGATCTTTTTTTATTTGATAATTGATACTCCAACTTTGTTCTCAACTACGAGTATTACTATCAATGGATACAACTATATGGAAAGGGAAAAGGAGATGAAAACAAACGAGACAAAAATCAAACTGCAATATTGTTTAAAATCGTTACAATGGTGTTCACATTTACTTTTCTCATATTAAAAAACGCAAAAGCAGGCATCCCTAGTATCCAGTTAATACCGGTCCATGGAGTCTAATTAACCGGAATTATCCAGTACAAGTACGCATCATAATTGAAAGCAAAACGTTATTTGAATGAAGTGCGGTGAAAATTT